>PVIY010000981.1:57337-168959 GCA_004026745.1 Myrmecophaga tridactyla
ATCTCAATTGAAATAACCTATTCAAAAGGTCCCACCTGGGCGGCTGCTGTGGCTCAACAGGCAGAGCTCCGACCTGACCTGCCGTGCTGGAGGTCTGGAGTTCATCCCTGGTGCCTCCTGCCCATATGCAAATTTTAAAAAAAAAAGGTCCCACCCAACAAGAGTTAAGAGGAGGTTTAGATTTCTTATTTGGTGAGGGTGTGTTTATTGGTTATCTTTCTCTTGGGACAAATGAAATTATCTAAAATTGAGAGTGTTGATGGACTGTGGACTTTGGGCATTATACATGATGCCTAATGAATGCAGATGGCTGAAGGATGCACTGACTGAGAAATAGATTGGCAAATGATGGTGTAAACGTATGATCGAATACTGTGCTGCCACAAAAAAGAACAAAGTCGTGAGGCATGCAACAATGTGAATGGATGTGTGGGACATTTGGTGTGGAAATATAAGCCAGAAACAAAAGAACAATTATTGTATGGCCTCCTTTATAAAATGCTTTAAGAAAACAGGGACTAGATTGTAAGCTCTTATAGCAATCACATTTAGTCTGGAGTGGTAATTATAATTTATAGATTTTGAGAACCTGATATTTAGAGATAAGAATGAAGCCAATCGGCTCAGGATTAAGGTAATTCAGAACACAGGGGTAAAGAAAATATTGTCTATATTTTAGAACTGCACCTACTCTTTGAGACCAAAGGAAGAAGAGTTTATTTTGTCCAGAACCTAAGTTTTCTGTAGTACATAATCTAACTCAACCTGTCTAGACAGCTCAGTTGAGCAACTGAAACACAGGGAGCCCAGAATAAGAATAGGGGCCTTTAATCCTTAATATAATTATTATAATATAATTCCTGGATATACCTTAGAATATATTAAGCAGATAATCAAGAAATATTGGCAAAGTCTCTTGAGGGATGAGAGGAAAAAATATGGAACTATTAAACTTTACCATCAGGGAATCCCCTGATACTGTGTCAAACATTAGGGACATCCAAATCAATAGGATAAACCCTTGATCTTGTGGCTTACTCTTGTGAAACTTATGTACGTAGTGAGAAGCTTAGCCTACCTATAGGTTTGCCTAAAAGTTACTTCTGGAGGACCTCTTCCATTGCTTAGATGTGGCCTCACTTTCTTTAAACCCAACTCTGCAAGTGAAATTATTGCCCTCCCCTTACATGGGATACGACACCCAGGGGTGAAAGTCCCCTGATGGCGTGGGATCAACAATGCCATCCTGACCAAAAGGAGGAAAAGAAGTGTAACTAATAAAGTATCAGTAGCAGAGAGAGTTCAAATAGAGTTGAGTGGCTACTCTGGAGATTGTTCTTACACAAATTTCAATTAGACATTGCTACTTATCATAACTTGCCAAACCCCAACCCAAACCATTCTAACCAGTCCCAAAGAATACCTAGGGCAATATATAAGATTCTACAAAAGTTCCATGCACTAGGGTAATTTTCCAGAAACCTTCAACTTACAGATGGAACCCTGGAACAGATAAGTCCTGAAACCTAGAGGGCCCAGCCTCTCCAGAACATCAGCTAGTTCCATTTCCCTACTCCATATTATTGACAGATCCTTCCAACATGAAAAAGTTAGAATGGCCATAGCCCAAATACCCCTAGAGAGAGGGACAGAAATATCAAAGGTGATGGTGGAGTTATACAGAGAAGGAAGGGTTCAATAAATAAGTATGATTGCTGAATCACTAAATTGATATTTCTTTTAGACTCCAGTATCTTAGAGCAGCAAGAACTAAAAACATAAAATTGTGGAATTATAACCCATACCAAACTCTGAAATCTGTTCTACATCTAATTGTTGTGCTTTGCTTTGAAATTTATTGCTTTTTTGTATATATGCTATTTTTCACACACACACAAAAGTCGATTGTGATGATAAAAAAATATTTATTCCTTCCAGCCTCTATATTCTGGAGGAGCTAGAAGGAAAAATCTGAGATGATAGTATGGTAGTATGGTAGCCCATGACAAACTCTGGGATCTGTCCTGAAACTACTTGTTGAGTGCTTTGAAAACTATTGCTTTATCTTTTTCTTTGCTTTGTATGTATGTTATATTATACATTTTAAAAAGTTCCCACCCATAATAGGTCTATACCCACAGGAATGGATTAAAAGAACAGGACCTTTCCTGGTTTACATAACAGCTTCAAACCACTACAGGAGGCATAAGAGAACTCAGAACTTCCTGCATGATGTTTCTGTAAACCTACCACTGCAGTAAAAAAAAAAAAAAAGAAAGGAAAAGTTTAGAAATGTGGAATGCAAAGACAGCACTCAAGAGAACAACATAATCTCTACAAATGAGAAAGTAGACTATTTCACCTTCTATGATTTGCTCCTAGGGTTTAAACAGAATACAGAATAGAGAATATAGTTGTATCATGTTACTTGTTTTGACAAGAAATATTCCTAATTCATACATGGTTGCCACTGATCAGACACTGAGATCGGATTTGATTTATCTGTTTGTCATTTGAATCTTTTTTGGTTTGTCCCACGGAATTTCAAGGAATTTAGAAGTTAATGTCTAAAGCATTGGCCAACAGTTTAGTTTCTTCAAAAGGAATTTGGTAGTCAATATAAATAGCTTTTGTTAGTATTGTCTAATTTGTCTTTGTACTTTTAAAACTCTTAGAGCTAACCAAATTTCATTTGATTACCTAACAAAAATTGTCATTGATTTGCATATGTATATTTAAAGAACATGTGCATGAGAAACACTTACAGGTCACTAAATTCATTTCTGCAGAACATTGGAAAGAATTCAGTATGGAAGCAGAAAACTAAAAAAAAGAAAGAAAGAAAAGGAAAGCAAAACTGCACCTTACTATAAGAGAAAATATTTAATATTGCTGTTAATCAAATATCAAACATTCCAACAATGAAATACCATCTTGTGACCCTGAAAGATTTATAAAATGATCAATAGGCAATATGGCCAGGGGACTAATTGTAAGATGAGCCTCTCACACACTGCTCTCTTCCCCAGTGGAAGATCCCTACTGCTCTGACTATATAATTTCACTGGGTCATCTGGTCAACTTGAGTAGTAAGGCATGCCTAAGTCATGTGCTAAAGGAAAGCCATTTATTTGGCTTCCTTCAGACCAAATAGACTTTAAATAATTGCTAACTGCTGGATGTTTATTTAAAGGCAAAATTTGCATAGCCCATGCAGAAAAACCAAAAACCCTACAGTTAATCAGAAAGCACATCATCTGTGAACCCTTGATGATCTCAGAACGCAGATTAAGTGTGGACCCTTGACTATCTCACCTTCCTACCTAATGAATTCTCCATCCAATTAGCAATAGTTAGCCCCTATTCTAGGTTGGGGTCCCGGGTCCCTAACTGTCTGGCCTGCTCCTCACTTCATCTCTATTGATCAATGACAACTGATTCTGTTGTTTTCCGCCCATTGAGACTCCCCCCAGCTCCAGAACTATAGATGGGAAAGCTTTCTTAGTATTTACTTGTATTTCCTCTTCAGATTTGGTATGTTCAAAAGTAAATTCATCCCACCCTCTTCAGAATGTACCCCTCCAAACCAACATCTTTGCCTTCTCCCCTTTCTACATACCTGGCACCCCCACCCACCTAGCTGCACAATTCAGACAAACTCTAGAGTCCTCAATCTGCACACCCAACCACATCCCCATATCTAAACAGCAATTGAATCTTTTTGGTTTAGATCCCTAAATAACTTGAGAATGGTCCCCCATTCTCTCTGTTATTTCCCTGTTTAATTTTGGTTTTGCTTACCTAGCTTCTGCCATTACCTTACAACGGCCCGCCTTGCTCTACACTCAACAGCCAAAGGGCCTCGATACAATGCAGATACCATCACTTCCCTCTCCCATGGGTCTATCTGCATGGTCTTTAACCTACGTTTCCTTTAAATTATCTGTCTAAATTTTTTTAAGAACTGAAACTTTAACATGCTAATTAGCCCAGGATAAGCCTGAGAAAAAATGGAGACTTGTGGAGCACTTGCACTGATGTTACATTTTACCAAGAAAATCATCATAAAAGAAATTAATAGGAAGGCAGAAACCATGCACACAGAATCATTCAGGGGTCCCAGCCCCTCCCAGAGCTGCCAAATTTGTCCTGGACATTCCCAGTCAGTTCTGTAGGCTACTCTAGGGCTTCAGTCAATTTCCTCCCCTCTGGCCCCAGCCTCTGTCTAGGTTGACCCTAAAACCATCAGTTTTGCTTTCAGTGCTGCCATAGTTGCAGGCTGCCAATGGCAGCTGGGACCCCCTGGGGTATGCACCACTTCCTCAGATGTCTAGTGTGGAAGATCAACCTCCCAGCAATGAGGATGCAGTTTCCTGTCGCAAGCAGAATGTACCTGCACAAGCCCTAGTGCTTCCATTTTCATCCGTCATTTTATTGTAAGCTGCTTTCCCCAGGTTTCCATGTGTAGCCATGGATCCTGGGCTGGGGGGCTATGCAGATGCAGGTATCCTGCCATGTGCAGAATCATCCACCCCTCCAATCCCGCCTACTGCCATCCATCAGTGATTCCTGCTTAGTGATTCCATCACTCTTGCTGCCTTCTTCCATGGGTGCTCCTTGTTCCTCACACGAATAGACCCTTAGCAAGTCTACCAGGACTCCAGACATACTCAAACCTGTCCTAATCCTGATGGCATTCAAGCAAGAATTTTTGGTGCATCTATTAATTAATGCACCTGTTGTGAGTCCAAAATTATGAAAAGTTTAGTATCCCCAGTATCCCCTCACTCCCAGTGAGGCTTCTCACTTGGTCCCCAAACTCACCCTTTCTTCCTGCCTCTAAGGAGAGTTCTGCTTCTGCCAGCTTGGCTTGTGTACGGCAGAATCAGGATAAAGGGATAGTCAGAATTGGTAAAAAAAAAAAAAATGAATAAAAAAAGAGTCTTAGGAAGACCTTATGCCAGCAACAATTTGGGCTTTTTTTTTTCTCATAATGTGTTGCATTTTTCTGGGTATTCTCACTTATACTGGGTCAGGTTTAGATCATGAGGACCCCTGACTTCAGTACGGCTGCATGTTATTTGTTGAAAAAAATCTTTGAGAGTATGGGGAATGGTTTTCTCCTGTCTTTTTTCCCAGAAAGTATCTGTCAAAGAAAATATTAGCTAATGTGGATGCTCGGAGCAGCTTGGTAGGACATGGCATGTATTATTACCTTGATTTGGAGATAATAAAACTGAAGTTCAGGAAGGTGATAAGGAAATTGTTCAAGATCTTATTATGTGGCCAGAAGGAGCTGCTGCTGATGATAGAAAATTTGGCAAGAATCCAGAGGAGCCAAATGTCACTGAGCCCTAATGAGCTTCAGTTGAATGACTCAAGTGCCTCTGATACAGTCAGAGAGTGGGAGTACTTGCAGGCTGATTGTTAAGGGAAAAGAAGCTATTAGAGTAAAATAGATTCCCAGGCCTGAAAAAGAGGGAAATCACCTTGCTGGTAACTTAACTATTTTACATAAAAATTCCATAATTCTTTGAGTCCCCATGCCCCACATTGACAGCTATATTATCACAAAGACATGGGAAACTGTGAGAAGAACTGATGCAATCTTGGTTCCTGATAAAGATTAATAATGGTGGAGAGAGATTTCTGAACCTCTCAACCAGGCTGGAAGAGGAAGTTGCAAATTCTCCAGTTAGGAACAATGCAAAATTGCTGACCACAGACTTTGTTGCCCATGTGTTTCTGTCAACCAGTCAGTTGAGTCTGCATTGGCAATGAGAGGGAAAACTATTCTAAAACTTTTTCTACTTGATTAATAGAAAAAAAAATGTTAGTAAGTGTGATAGCCATTGGTGTGGAGCCTGCAGAGCATGGAGGGGCCACTCTCCAGTCAGTTATTGGGGCTCATGGGTAAAGCTGCGTAGCAAGGGAGCCCCACGTATATCTCGTCTCTGAATCCATTGTCACCTTACAATGATTTGAAAAGCTCTGCCATTAAATATGTTAGCAGAGCCCTGGTTATGGTCCAAACATCTGAGATATGACCCTTCTTTATACCACCCTGCAGCATGAACATGGAGCTAGAACAATCTCTCTGGGCTTCACTCAGCCTTCCCAAAACACAGACTCTCCTCCTCTTTGGGGAGAGGACAAGAAGGCCATGGGTTAAGGGTCTTCTTGAAGATGAGAGTACGTAATAAGATCAAAAGCAAGAATTGATGTCTGTACACACCTGGGACCTTGGATCTTTTCATTGGGTGACCATGAGACTTCCTCGATGACATTCTGGGTAATGACAAATATAGGAGAAGTGCTAAACTGGTTACTCAACTTCCGCTCTTTTTATTATGGCACCTCTACTCACCACCCACTCTCTCTCCTTTTGGGTTGTTTTTTTTTGCCAGCCCCCAAATGATCTTTTCATTTCTCCATAAGAATTTAAAACTCTTCTTGTCTTTATCTCTAGTTCAGGGTATTCTTTATAATACTTCTTGGATTATTATCTTTCATTTGTTACAGAAACACGTGGAACCATATGAATTTACAGACTCTCCCTCCCTTACCTTCTAAGGAGGATCTGTCCTCCCAGAGATCTGGTTTTACCTAACTCTTAAGAATATCCAAAGAAATGGGAGAATAGCAGCCAAGAGCATGGCCTAAAGGGGAGGATAAAGAAAGGCAGGAAGGAAAGGAGGAGGGCAGACCTGAGATGGCTGCTCTAGGAGTAATCATTTGGGGAAAAGAGAAAACTTTAAATAGGATTCTTAGAAAGTTTTGATTTTGATGTGAGATGAAACTCCTACCTTTGTCTTTTCACACTCACCCTTCAGAATCCTTTAATAAGAACCTTTGAGGTTCTGTTTTGTGTGTATGTGTGCATGTGTGTATTTTTATGGAACCATGTGCTGTCTTAAGGTAAAAACGTGTCGAATATATAGTCAGTCAGATGTATAGTGTTATAGAAATTCTCCTAGATAACTTGTCAGATGTGCATGTCTTACCTCTCTCTATACAGTACACTCTTCTTGAAGATAATCATTTGATTCTAGAGAGTTATTCCCTGTACCAGCCATCTTGCCTACCAAGATGCTTCCATGGCATTACGTATGAAAAGTGCTCATTGAAGATTTTTTTCCCTGGTTGTCAGAAAAAGCATTTGGGCAACATTTATTTATAATTTGATACAGTAAGAGGCCAATATTTTATAATACAGGAGAATCAAGCACTTTTAAAACTAATAAATTTGTATCCCATTGACATAGTTTTATAAATGCTAATCATGCTAAAATTTTGTTAAGACTTTTTGAAAAGGTACGCTTATGACTCAGCAGGCCTAATTGTGCTCATGTTACCCTCAGAAGAAAAGGTTTAGAACTTAAATTTATGCCAAGGGAAACACAAATGCCTATAAGCCACTGTATGCAACCAGCATCATTACTCTGCAGGCAAACTGTATACAGCCAGCAGCTAAGCTTCTGAGATAACCATTTGGAAGGTTGTCTTAAGGGAAATAACCTGTGAACTAAAAGGATGCTGAGCAGTGGTGTGCTGGTAAATCTGTAAATGGCTTTCCAGGAGAAAAAAAAAAGGAAGAAAGAAAAGAAAAGCCCTGGTCTGTGGCATTTGCCAGTTCTTGTGGTGTAAATATATATTTTCATCATGGCTGATTTCAAGCTACCAACATGCCATCACCCAAGGCCAAAGAGCAAGTCTGCGAACTGTGGAGGAAGGTGCTATTTTGTTTGTTACTTTGTTTTCCTAGAAACATTTGGCTAAGACTCAGAAAAGTTCTATGAGGCACCAAAATTTTTTCTTATTACAGAAAGAATAAAAATATGGATTAAAAGATAAGGCCAGTCAATCAGCTAATAAAATATGCCCACTTACCTTCCATGTCTGCAAAGGCTCCTGGAATTTCATTAGCCCACTTGGCTAATGTAGGTTTACCAGGAGAGGCAGAACACCAGAATTTATAGACTGTTAAGACTTGAAGTCATTCAAATCGTCCTGGGAAAGCATGAGATGTTATTCTGGTAAGTACAGATCACGGAGTGTGCCAGCATCTGAATTTAAGCTAATCATCTGACGGTTTCCCGTCATCTGTATCTGCTTGGCCCAAATCCTTCTGCATCTGATATTCCACTAGGACTTTTTTCTGCTCCTTGTTTCCTGCAGGGCCTAACTAAGATATGGTAAGCTGTACGGGTTCTTTGATCCACAAATCTGGGAATAAGCTTAAAACAATTGAGAGCTTTTTACAAGTCAATATGGTTTGTCTTTTAAATCAATCCATTTCTGGAGTATGAATTGCAAGTGCTATAGGGCTGTGTGGGTGCATGCGGGCATGCATCTGCTCACTACCCGCCATCACCAATGCCCTGCTGCTGCCCCCATCCCGACCCCCAAGCCCATAAGCCTATCTCTGTACCAGTCTCTGGGCCAGGGGACTCACAAAGCGTTCCTATTCATCCTGGGCAGGCTGACACTCTTCAAATTAATTCATGGAAACACCTATTCTAAAGGGTTATAAATGCCCCGTTGCTAGAACAGATGCACAATAATAATTCCGGTAAGGACCACAAAGAGGCTTCCAGGTTGGAATGTATAAGCCTGGAAAGAAAGCTGCAGAACAATGCTGCTTTCCTTTAGGGCTGAAGAGGTCATGGACTGAGCTGGATGAGGCGAGACAGTGGTACTTCCCATGGTCGAATTAATCCATATTTCCAATGACCTTTGTTTCCCCTTGGTCTGACCTTGACCAAGCACTTGTTGGGTTTTTGGAATTCAACCTCTCCAAAGAGCTAGGTTTGTGGAGCTCTGAATGAAGTGTTAGTCACAGCAAATAGACTTCTACAGAAGCACTTAATAGCTAAAAAATGCCAATATTGCATCCATAAAATGATCCGGAGACTTCTACCTCTGACACTGGAACAAATAGATATTCAATGGAAAAATTTGGTGGTTCTCTTTAATTCTAACCATGAAAAGTTAAAGATACATATGTAATTTTAATTCCTTAATAAACAAGTTGGTTCTGTATTCCATCTATCTAACAAAACTTTTTTGACCATTTTTTTTTTCAGCCAAAATGGACCATATCAGCCAAATATTAACACTCTCTGCATAAAGCAGAATTTCCTTTCCTAAGTCTAGTGTTTAAAACTTCAAGGGAGTACTTAGCTAAATTTAGTAAAATTTAATGAATTGACTAAAAATAAAGCCCATGGACATAGTTTTATAAATGCTAATCGTGAATTTCTTTCAACCCTAATCTCAATATCAAAAAGTTTACAATCCCATAGCTTCTTATCTGATTATTTATTTTATTGCTCTTTTATTTCTATTAATGTTTTTTTGTCTTAAACTCTGTGTTACCTGATTTTAATATTGTATGCCAGGTATCTTTTTAAATTTGGATAATAAATATTACCTGGTGTACCTTTTTTTCATTTCTTTATTCTCTACACATCTGTATCATTTTGTTTTAGATGTATCTCTTTTAAACAGCATGTGATTGGATTTTTTATTCATCCAAATAGCCTCTCTCTTAACTTAATAGGTAGATGTAATCTATAATGGTAGTTACTCATATATTTGAACTAATATCTACCTCTTAGATGATGTTTTCTTTTATCATCCCTTTTTGCTGCATCTTTATTTCCCCCTTCCTGTCTTCTGTTGAATTGATAAGATTTTCTAGACCCACAACTTTTGTCTTCACTGGAAAGTTTGGAAACTAGAGGTTATATTATTGTTTTAGTAATTACACTGAAAAATATAAAGTTCTCACAAAGTATAAATTTAATATATTTAGTACATTTATATAGGATTTCTTAATAATTAAAATCATATTCCTTTGTCAGTTACATATATTTTATAGTCTATGGTTAATTACATTTACTAATATATTTTATTAATTCCAGTATATATTTTTTTCTAAACCATAACTTTCCTTCAGGTTTTCTTTCTTATTGATGAGATACAACCTTTAACAGTGAATGTCTGTGCTTGGTAAACTCTCTTTGTCTTTAGATGTCTAAAAATGTCTCTATTTTGTATTCAATCTTGAATGATAATCTAGACGGTTGCAAAATATTTCCATCAGTATTCTGAAGCTTTTAATCTTTCATTTTCTAGCATCTTTTGTTGGTGAGATGTCTCTTATTGTCATGCTTTTGTCAGCAGTCTGTCTTTTCTCCCTGGTAATTTCCGTGATTTTCTTTTTCTTCCTGATATTTCACATTTTCACTCTGATGTGTCAAATCAGAGATGTATTTTTACTTCTCTTTCTTGGTACTTGATAGGTATCTTCAATCTAAGTAAACATCTTTCTCCAATTCTGGAAAGCTTTTCACTATTATCTCTTCTAATATTGTTTCTTCTGCTATCCCTGTTAATTTATTCTTTTGAAACTCCAACTGACATTTGTTGGAGTCTGTCAGCTTATTCACCATGTATCTGAAATTCTCCTCCATATTTTCACTCTGGTCTTTCAATGCTGTATTCCGAGATCATTCTTCAGTTCTATGCTGCATCTCATTGATTTGATCTTAGTGTCCATTCTATAGTTTATTAAGCTTTTAATTCCAATAACAGGTTTTATTTCCAAAGTTTCAATTTGATTCTTTAAAAAAAACATATCTACACAATCTTCTTTTATTTCCACTTGTTTTTGTTCCACCATTTCTTGTTCTTTTATGAATATTATTCCCGTATTTATCTCTTTGACCATTATAAACTTACAGCTAATGTGTATTTTTCAGACCAATATAATATTCTACTTCCTGTTCTTAATTATTGATTTTGCTGTATTTCTTAGTATCAAATGCCTTTGTATATTTTAGAAATCAAAAAAAGCTTTTAAAACCAATACGATTTGCTGGATCATTTTGAGATGCTCAGTTGGGTTTTGGTCTTTCCTTTTATTTTTTTACTTCTCTTCTTGCTCTGTGCTCCAGATTTCCTGTCAAGCACTTTGGGACTGCCATCATCCACAGGCCTGGGCCATAGCTGGGGTTAGGATTTCTGTTATTATTCCGGTCTCCTCTTATCTCAGTTTCAGTCTCCCAGTCAACAGGAGATTCCTGTGATGTTCCTCCCTGCTCCAGTGTTTCTGAATTCTCCCACACCCCTTGATCTCCAACTTTCTTTAAGCTGCAGCCTGCTCCCAGCAGTTTTTCACAGTTTCTCTCTTAAGGGACGGGTAAGCTCCTCCCCTGCACCCGGCTAGCAGCCCTGCACCTGGCACTCATCCCCCACCTGGGGTGCAAGGCATTAGCCTCTTTGCCTTGCAGGAGCCAAACCAGCCCTGCCCCTACCTGCTCTCTGTCCCAGGGATCAGCAGGCCCAAGTCGGTAGCCAAATCACTGTTTCACATTTGGGTTCCATTCCCAGCCTAGGGAAAGGTTTAATGTTAAATCTGAAGCCAGCTCTAGTTATTTGCTTTCTTCTTTCACTATTTTTTCAATCTTTATTATGTGCTTGGAGAACAGAGAGTACTTCGAAGTTGCATTTAATGCACCATCCTGTCCATTTACACGAATAATTAGTATTCGGTAAACACTTATGTGCCGGGCGTTGTGCTAAGTCTTTTCATAATGTACCTAATCTACCCTAAAGATACTTCAATAAGTCGGGTGCAATTCTGGGTCTTCATTTTATGTCAAGAGGAAGTCAACACTCTCTAGAGTTCAAATAACTTGTTGAGTGACACATATTCCGATAAGTGACAAAAATGAGTTAAAAATCCAAGAATGTCAGACTCCAAAGCCTGAGCTCTTGGCTTTGATGGAGTAGGATAAGTTAGTCTCCTGACAATGACCTGCCATTGCTGGCCTTGGGGCCCTGTGAAAGGGCCTCGGGCAGAGGCAGAGCCTGAGCTTGGATTCTGGGTACTGCTTTCTAGTTAAGGTTATTCTACTGACCACCAGAGTGCCCCTGAGAAACACTAAAGCAACTCGCCCTTATTTCTTCTACACAAGATAGAGTTATTAATACTCAATTAGTAGATTCAAAACCATCTTTAAAAATATGGAATATTATATACAGTTATGATATTTTTATGATAATTTCAAGTTCCTTTTCCTCTTCAAACCGAGAGGTGTCACAAGCAAAGTTTATTTTATTTTCCCTGAATCTATTGTCTGACACTTGCCTACGCCAGAGCTCCTTTGCCATTTCTCTACCCACTCATGAAACCTCATGAGACCTTACCATGGCTTATCCCTGTCAGTTTGACATTTCACTTCCATCTTTAATTTTGGAGCTCTCACTGTGAGTCCTCCAATCCTAATCACTTATAAAACTATAAAATAAATTCTTAGCATTTTCCCATCTGGAGAAGCAACTATTTTCCTCTACCTTTCGAGTCTTATAAAGTCACTTCTTTATCTATAGCAGATCCAATACTATTCCCACTTCAACCCCCAGCCGTGGCAAAGGTTTAACTATTCCACAGCTTTCACCAGCATTCCTTTTCTTATCAGGGAGGAAACACCCAATCAAAGCAAGTCCCAGATTACGGAGTCAAATCCAGCTTCTCTGGCGTCCACCAGTGACAGGATCCTTGGCCAGTTTTTTAGCATCCCTAAGCTGCAGTTTTCTCATCTATAAAATGAAGATAATATCTCAATCCCGAAGGATGAATGTGACAATTTTTAAAATCAAAATAGCAAGTGGCAAGTAGAAAACCTGGCACACAGTAGGCTGTCCATAAATACACATTATCCTTATCAGAATCTGAAACCCCAAGGCATTTATTTGCAGCAAAATTGTGGAAAAGCACATGTTGACTACATTAACTCTACTCCAATGATGCAAATAATTCACTTCTCTTTTTGGTGTTTATTGAGCTGTCAGGTTCAATAAAGCAGCAACAAGCTCCAATTTTTGATGTCGATAGATAACAATGACTCATTTCAAACTCCAACAAACTTGAAGGCTTTGTTTGTCACATAAATATGGTTCTTTTAAAGCTACACTGAAGTCTTTGAAAGGAAAGAAATGTAGGATCCAAGTAATTATGGTGAGTGACAATGAAGCCTGCCGAAGTGCCCATCCCAAGCCTTGAGGCCACCAGCGATTTCTTTGTAGGCCATTTGGGTGATTCTTTGGTGGCCCAAGTGTGCTGTCCAGCTGAATGCAAATCTATCCCTGAGAAGTCACATTCTATGAGGATTTACATTCATTTGCAGTTGTTTTCCATAATCTATGACTCCAGGAATACTACGCAGACGGAGTTTTAACTTGAACAGAACTTCTGGGAAATTTCTGGCCTGAGATTTCCTAAACTTGAATAAATTTAGTGTTTTGCTGTTCAATTCATGAGGGAAAACAGAAATAACTCAGGGAGGCAGCCGGGAGGAGTGTGTGGGATGTGGGGGAGACAGTGGGGGAAGAAAAACAGTGGGGAGGGAAGCAGCAGGTGAGTCACTAAGCTTACTCTTCTAGAAAGTTCTCCATCACCACATAGGTGTGCTACTTTACTAACTGCATATTCCAGCAAGTTGCATTGTTGTCATTGGATAATATAGGAAGTAGAATAATTTCTTACGAGAGGAAAGGAGATATAATTGCAGCCTGTTCTTTCCTATCTATATTTGTTCTCTCACTAGCTTTCCTTTCAAATCACTGAGTCATATCTTCCCAGTACACAAACCTTAAACCTTCTTTTCTTTTCTATCAGGAAGTTGACATATTCTTGGTATAACATTTCCTAATAATGTGTTCAAAGGGCACACTTAAAATATATGAAATGTATATGAGGTAAAGTCATTGAAAGCTAGAAATATGACAAGCCTCAAGCTAGCAGGCTGGTTTAATAAAGAACTGCAATTGCTCGTAGAATGGAAAGTTAGACTGAAATTGTGGACAAATTCCATCTCCCATTTCTCATACACCTGAGTTCCATAATTTTCCGGCACTGCCCCGGGGAACAATATCCAGCCAGATTGCTTCAGAGCTATTTTTTCCCATTTAAATAAAAATGTGCTGTATGGAATAAATAGCACCAAGTTCAAAATATGACTTCCTAGCTGATCTAGCTATCTTTTATGCCTCTTTGAACTTGGCTTAGTACAAAAATTTCTAGTAACTTCTTGAAAGGCTGACATCTCTGTGCTCTGCATTTACTGTTGTTTCTCAAATGTTGTGAAACATCCCATCACACTGTAGGGGATTTCCTTCATGTGAAAAGAAATTTATTTTTCTAGAATCGCTGAGCACACGCATAGGTGGTGATTTTGTAAAAATCTAAGGAAAAGTGTTCCGGTACTGGTATGCAACATTGAAAACAGTCTGTCTTCCAAATAAAGACATGTATTGATACCAATCAAAAACAGTGGATTCTCTGCCCAATGCACTCAAATGACCAACTCCTGGGACACCGGGTATCAAAGAGAGAAAGAGTTTATTTGCTAAGTGCAGAGCAGATCACATGGCCAATTGGCGCCAAAATCTGTCTCTCCAAATTGCAGTAACTCTGATAGTTTTGTATACCATAAGATGGGCAGGTTTTAGGATAATGACACAATGGCCCATGATAATGAAGCTAAAGGTGATCTAATTATTGAGCCTGGGCAGATTGATTATACTCTTAGTCACAGAACGTACGTAAGGAAATGACGGCCTTAATATGATGACAGGCATGATTTTTAATACTATAATGAGGTATAGGTCACTTATAGCTGAAAATTTAAGTTACTGCACACGTCAGGTGGACCCATTTTGGTTAGATTCAGTTCGTCTCGCAAGATAGTTTTGGAGTTGGGGCAGGTTGTTCTGAGCTGACTCAAAGCCTTTCATTAATAAATATTAGGGACTATCTTTAGTGATCATAAGACTCTAACATTGAAAAATAGATGGGGGGGGCGTACAAGTTGGGCCAGTCACAAGGTTTTCACAATCACAAGGTAAAGGCCACATAGTTCTACCATCATTATCAAATGTCAGGACAGCTGGGCTACAGCTCAGCAAGTTCAGGTATTTCCCTCTGACTATTCTAATACACTAGAAAGTAAAAAGGAAACATCTATATAATGATTCAGTTGTCAGAATCTTTGTTAAATCTTAACTTCTCGGTTACAGTATAACAATAAGATAAAAGCCAGGCTTCCCAGTTAAATATCGCCCTTGGCTAGGCAACCATGACTTCCCTTATTAGAATACAATCCCCTGGAAGCGATTGAGGAGTCATCACCAGATGTCACTGTGGCCTGCCCTCACCTCTAAGAGCTGTATCAGACCAGAGGAAAACCCTATGGGAGCCTAAAGCCATGGTAGGACACCTGTGAACTCCTGGAAGACGTAGGTTCTCATGGCCACGTTTTAACTTGTCTCTGCTGTGCAGATGTGCAATGCAGCTCCTCCCTCAGCACATGCATGCACACACACCATGTCCAAAGCAGACCTAACTGGAGATTGGGGTGCTCGATCATGAGGAAAGGTCACATCCGTGTATTTTGAATGACTTATCATCCCATGTTACGTGTCCCTGCTTGTAAACAGCCCCTTGGCCACCTTTCAACTGCACTCTGGTCACCTCCTGTTTTAAGAATGCTTCTCACTGACACTGTCCCCACACATGACCAGCCTCCAACACTCATTCCCATTCCCTGTGCTGCCTCGACTGCCCTTTGAGTTGGAATTTGCCCCTCCTGCTTGTTTGCAGAGTGACTCTACCCTCTCCGTGTCTCCATCCAAACCCCTGGAGGTGCCTCACTGACACCAGCACCACTGAGTCACAGGGACCCACTTCTTAAAGAGTGCGTTATGGTTCTAAATATCATTGTGTCGTTACACTGTACACATGGCTCCCAAGGGTTTTAATCATTTTTTAAAAACATTGTACATCTTTTTCACAGTTTCTCGGAGACCATCACATATTTTTACAACTTCTATGGCTTCAATCTCACACTTTATTGACATGACAAAGATATTTGCTCCCCAAATGGAAATTTTAGAGAATGGTGCATTCACTCTCTCACAACTTGACTGGTCGTTAAGTGTGCTGCAACAAAACCGAGGGTAATTTTCTGTCCTGTTTGTGTTGCATTAAAGCTTTCTTAAGTCCTCTGAATAAATGCATGGTCTCCTGTGGCTTTGAGAAGCTTCGAAAAACAATTTGTCCCATATGTGAGAGGCAGGGAACTGCTGTTAATTAACGCCTGCGTCTGCACTGGCTTTTAACATCTATTGGCGTTAAAGCCAGTATGTCGTTAGTTCTGAGAAATTTCAGAAATATAAATTCAATACCTAGTCAAGATACAATTACAGGCGTCATTTTTTTGTGTGCTGATTAGCTTTTAAAAACTAGAGTGCTCCACACTTAATGGTTATTTTCCTTTCATTCTGGAATTCACCCTTTATGCAGCTTTTTGAGGATCAAGACCAATGTTTAATATCAAACACTTATCCCACCCCCCATAATTCTCAAACAGACTAATTACAACAACAACAAAAATACAAAACACTTTCATGGACCACTGTTCATTGAGGGGGAAAAAAGCCAAATGGCCCAAACCTACCGTGGCTCTAGCAACATTTGCAAATAATTGTGTATTTTACTAATGGCCCTGGTACTTGGGCTAGCGACCCAGTCTCTGTGACCTGGACGTCAGCAAAGGTTTCCCTGTAGACATGCGAAGCTGTCGTGGGAAGAGCAGAGGAACCGTGAATGCAAAGGTCTCAAGGTGAGAATGGAGCCGGAGGGTTCAAAGGACACAGGACACCAGCCTGGCTGAATCTTAATGAGCAGGGTTGATGCTCAAAGGGCCGGCAGGGATGAGGTGCTGCAGGGTTTTGAAGTCAAGGCAAGAAGACTGGCCTTTATTGTAAGTATAACGGGAAATCATGAGAGTTGGAAGCAGAGGACGGCCGCGGATCTCATCTAGGCTTTTAGAAGATCACTCTAGCTGCCAGGAGGAGAGAGAGCATCAGGGGCAGGGGAGAAAGCAAGAGGTCTATCAGAAGGTGAGAACTGATGCAGCTTGGAACACATGACAGAACTGGGATGTACGTGATACATGTGCACTGCACAGCTGTAACAAATGCACACGTGTGCAAGAGCCAGATGTTGCCCCTGTGTTTGGTTGCATGTGTGCATGCGTAAGCGCCTTTCAGTGGCACTGGGCTCCTCTTGGGAAACACATGGTAGGAGACATGTTTCCTCCTTCACACTTTGGGGAACTTTGGGAAATATCGCATGAACAATTTTCATCTGCAAACTGCTGGAGGTAATTCTTTGGCCTCAGTACTTGATGAGGTTTAATTAGTTAATGCTTGCAGGATGGTTAAAAATGAAAAACGAAAAATGTTTAAATGTCAGATATGACTCTGTCTAATTGTGTTGTAAGCACTGAGCTCTGAAGCTTGCTGAGAATTCCTCTTTCAACAGACAGGTGTTCTCAGGGGATGGTAGGAAAGCAGGAGTAGCTTCTTCTAGCTGCAATCAACAATCCATCTATCACTTCACACTATTATCCAGGAAGGATAGAGGAATCAATTCCCAGAGAGAGAGCTTTAGCCGTCTTCCAGTAAATCACATCAGATGGACATTTACACAGAAAGATATAGACGCCCACAGAAATACCACACTATTTGGTATAACCAAAGAATTAACTTTTCCAGGTAGCTATCTACCCTTAGGCACCAAATCATTTTTTATTCTAATTCTGATGGATGTCTCTCTAAAATGAGAGCATGCTCCCTCCATACAAGGAGACTTATTAGGTACAATTTAACGTTTCCCCCATATCTCAAGATCACGATCAAGTAGTGAGTAATGTGTCCTGTTATAATGAGTGATATCCCCAGGAACTGTCCCAGGGTCAGCTTTGGGCACACTGAGTGGCATGCCTCTTGAGATCTTCCTTTGTTTTATCTAAAGGCATTCCTTTCACAGTCAAACTAACAGTTGTCACATATTGTGACTGCCATTATTTTCACTCCATTAATTCCCCATTTGTTAACTTTTAGTGTGCCTAGGCTGGATGACTAGTTAGCAAAGATGGTGAGAATTGTGTGTAAAATAAAGAATAAGGGGTTTCTAAGTGAGGAGATGAGCCAGCTCTGTCTCCAGTAAAATGCCTTGACTTTGTACCATTAGTAGGACTTTGCAGAAGAAGTTAAAAACAGACATTACTCTACAAATGAAAAAGAAAATGACCAAGGGCTTTATCTTTAGCACCCACATTCAGTATATTAGTTTCCTTTGGCTGCTGCAACCAATTACTATTAACTTGGTGGCTTAAGGCAACTCAAGTTAATTATTTTACGGTTCTGGAAGGAGAAGTCCAAAATGAGTCTCACTGGGCTAAAGCCAAGATGTTGTTAGGTCTGTGTTCCCTTTGGGGACTCTAGGGAAGAATCCATTTCCTTGTCCTTTCCACCTTCTAGAAGCTGCCCACATTCCTTGGCTCATGGCCACTTTCCATTTTTAAAGCCGGCAGCATAGCATCTTCACATCTCTCTCTGGCTTTAATACTCTGCTTTACTATTTCTGACTCTTTTAAGGACCCTGAGATTACCTTAGGCCAATCCTGATAATCCGGATCCATTGCCCCATCTCAAGGTCCTTCACTTGATCACCTCTACAAAATCCCTTTTGCCACGTGAGGTAGCATAGTCATAGGTTCCAGGGAGTGGTGGGGGCATGGATGTCTTTGGGGGACTTTATCACATTCACCACACTCACCAAATGTGATCTTTTCTAGTATTGTGTTGAGCTGTTTGAAAGCAAGTAGCTGTTTATAGCTTTTAAAAATTACCAAATTCCTTAGAGCTCAATGGGACCCAACACAATTCAAACCAATTAAGAGCCGGAGTGTTGATTTCTTCTGTGCTTACATTAGGATGGAGGAATTCACCCATGCCTCCTGTCGCATGGAGGGGATTTGCCTACACCGCCTGTCAGCATGTAAGGGTTCAGAGGACCTCACCTCTGTTCTACCCTTAGAGGTCCATCAGGGAGGCTCCCCTGACACCCAAGGGGGCATCAGACTGGAGGGATCCTGGGAGCAAAGCCTTGACTACTTCACAGGGAGAATTGGGTGCTGGGCTGGGGTCCTCCCTCAGATGTTCTGCTGCTTGTCCACATCTAAGAGTCTGAGTTCAATGACAGAAAAAGAACCAAATCCGAGAGACAGATTCTTTGAGATCTAGAGATGGAGTCAAGAGCCATATAAAATCAGATCGTGAGGCAGCCTTGCTCAGGTTTATTATAGACAGGTGAAACCAAGAACATAACTCAGAACTGTGTTTGGGCAGAAAACGATAACGAAAAGAAATATAAATCTGAAATTGAGATGAATGATAAAGTTATTGCTTATCCTCACATGATATTTTGTTTGTTTGTCCCAACAAGAAGATTCTGGTGAGCCAGGTAACAGAGGAAAGTTAAGCTAAGATTCAGCTGCTTCCTTTCTGGAGATTTAACTTTTCCATTCTTTGCCTTTTTGATAGAGCAATGATCATGGCACAATTTCCTGTAATAGAACTATACCTTGTGCGATATCCAGTGGCATCTAAATTTAATGTGTGCAAACCCACTGGAGGCATGTTGCCTAGCTCATGATAGGATCTCCAGCAAAGTCTACTTAGGAAGGAGTGGGAGGTAATTGAGGAAACTATTATTTATAGGGATTATGATTTTTCATGGAGAGGAGTGTGTCAAATACCTCTAAACACCCAAGTGACCACACTGCTGCCTGGAGTAGATCCTCAGAGCAAACTTTTGACTTCACTGCAGGGAAAAGTGGGTGCTGGGCATGGCTTCTCCCTCAGATGATCAACTAGCTAGAGCCTCCTGGTTTAAAATATATCTACTCCTTGTTAGACTACGTACAGTACAGAGACAGGATATGTACAGGATTCGCCTATACTTTCTGTCAGGACGTAGGGATTCAGAGACCGTTTTGCTCTATTCCACCCCTAGAGATCCATCAGGAAGGCTCAGCTTAAACCCAAGGACCACGGTGCTGTCTGGAGGTATCCTAGGGTCGTTAGCTGCATAGTGGGATTCTGCTAAAAGTTGGATAGTCAAATAAGGAGTTATTTCAAAGGGGAAAAAATTCAAGACACACAAAACTAAAGTACCCCTCATTCATTCACACATCTGTACGAAGCCCCAAGCGTGCTGGGGAGTTGGTGATGAATAAGAAGATGAGATCTCTCCTCTCGTGGAGTCTGTATTCCTGGTTGGAGGGGCAGACTCAAAGAAGCCAAACAAATAAATAAAAAATATTATCAGAGACTATCATTAGGACCATGACACAAATGAATAGGGCTGGGCTTGCTAACCAGCGGGATTTCAGGAAAAGACTCTCCAAGGCCATGACAGCTAATCTAAGCTTTGAAAAATCAAGAGGCAACCGAGTAGAGAGCCTGGCAGATTGCACTAAGCAGGAGGAGTAAAGGCAGAGGTCATGAGGCAGTTTTCTGTCTAGAACATTAGGAAAATGACCAAAGGACAGTTTGACTATAGCATAATAGGAGAGGTGGAAAGGGGAAAGGACAACAGAACTAGATCAAACAGCGCCTGATGCTTCAGTTTTATTTGAAGATCAATAAGAGCTCATTAAAGAGTCTCAGGGAGAAGAATGATATGAAGAGACATTTTTTCTAAGACCATTCTGGCTTGTATGAATATTAGATTTGTCAAGAACCAGTATGGAAGCAGGAAAACCATTTCAACAATCAGCATTGACACTGAGGCAAGATTGCAAGTGGTATCGAAGGAGGCGAACATGGGAACTATCAAAGATCATGCCTGAAGGTGGGATGGACAACAAATCTTCATGGATGGGTTGGAGTAGGCAAGGAAAATTGAAGAGTTTGCAATGACTCTTGTTTTCCTTTGGTTTATTAACTGGGTGGATAGTAGTGTTGATTTTTAAGAAATAGAAGATGAGGAGAAAAACAGGTTTTGGGAAGAAGATTCAAATTTTTTTTTGGATTTTTAATATTAAGAAGCCTGTTAGATGGAGGTAATTCCCCCTAGACAAGACACTGCTGGAGCAGCATATTAACTAGAAAAGCATCTTTGTTAAAAACAATCAGAAAGAAAATTCTTCAAATCCATAAGCCTCTTTTATAAGTCACTTGTCTAGTGCTTTGGGAGAATGGACGCTGGAGCTGTCTGCCTGGGTTCAGATCTCAACTCGGTCAACTTACAAGATGTGTGATACTGGGCAGTTTATTTAACCTCTTTGTACCTCATGTCCCTCACTGTAAAATGGGGATAGTCATAGTAGTTGGTTTTTAGGATAGTTGTGATGATTAAATAAGTTAATATATGTAAAAATGTCTAGGGTATAAAAAGTGTTCAACAATAGCGATTGATCCGAAGTCTCAAATTGAGTATTACTGTGTTTTAGTTTGTTAGCTCTTTTTTTTTTTTTTTTTTTTTTACTTTCTGTTATGGAAACTTGCAAACATATTCAGAAATAGAGACAGACGTATGCTGACAAACTCTTTTGGACTGACAAGCAATGATTCATTTATATGTAATCTTGCTTTTCTGAAACCTCCATCTACTTCCTCTACTCCTACTTGATTATTTTGGTGCAAATCTCATACAGCATGTTATTTCATTCATAAATATTTCAGTGTGCATCTTTAAAAGAGGGTGTCACCCTACAATCTGTTTTGTAAATAAAGTTTTATTGGAACATAAAAAAAAGAAGAAGTCTGTTAGATACACAAGTTGAAATGGCATGTAGGTAGTTGGATGTAGAAAGCCTTTAAAATGGTAGGAAAACCAAATGCAAATTATATTGGCTATCATCCTGACGCTTGTGTTTTAGTTACCCCTTCCCCTAGATCACCCTCTGCCCATAGGGTTTCTGACAAACTCATCCCACTTCTTGGGCCACCCCAGGTTTGCTAGTTGATGTGGGTGAAGAATCTCTTCGACTCCTAAACTTCAGAGTCTTTGGCAGTGACCAGAATTACTGAACACCCAACTCTGTGTTTGGTTCTTGTGTGTACTCAAGGTGGAACAGGCAAAGCTACACACAGTAGGCACATAAAGGCTTGTTAGGAAAAAAAACCGGTTTATCTTCATTAGCTTTTTTTTTAATAGGTGAGAATGGGGTGGGGTGGGAGGGATAATTAGCAAGCATGAGTCTAATTTCCCTTCATGTAAAAGAAAAGTGACTTATAGATCTGCAGGCTAGGCTTAAACGTTCCCATGAATCATTGGGGGATCTTGTTAAAATGCAGATTCTGATTCAGAAAGTCTGGAGTAGTGCTTGAGTGTCTATGTTTCTAACAAGCTCCCAGATGCTGCCCTAACTGCTGATTCTCAAATCACACTTCGAGTGCTGAGGGAATATGCTTTACGTACAGTCCTTCCACGTAAGTGGGCAACCTTTTAAGTAAAAGGGCAAAGTTAAGTGGGCACAATGAAGTATGATCATAGGAACTGTGGGTTAGTACCACTTGACATTTATTGCCTTATGTTGTTAATTATCATTTCTCACCCCTGCATCGTATTTTCAAACAAAATTATATCTGCCTGGAAATAAAGGACAAAGTTCTGTTGTTCTTTATATATTCAACTCCATTCTCACGCTTTGAGAAGGTAACTGTCTGTCTTGGTTTTCCTGAGCTTCCATGCAAATACCGCACAACGGGTTGGCTGAAACAACAGGAATTCATTGGCTTATAGGTTCAGAGGCTAGAAGGCCTCCTTCTTCTCAGGATCAGCAGTATGCTGGTTCCTTGGCAGTCCTTGGGTTCCTTGGCTTTCCCATCACATGTTGATGTCCCCTCCTTCTTCTTCTAGTTTCCTGCTGACTTTCAGTGTCTGAACTTCTCTGACTCTGGCTTCTGGTTTCTTTATCTTTCTAAAGCTTCCAGAAATCCAGATTAAGACACAACCTGATTCATTTGGATCATACCTCAATTTAAAATAACATCTTCCAGAGGTCCTCCTTACGATAGGTTGACACCCACAGAGATATGGATTAGGATTAAGAATGCATCTGTTTTGAGTTACATAATTCAATATACCACACTACCCAAGAAATATTTTTTGCCTGACTACTAAAGGAGTCCCCTGTTAGCACTATGGACAAGGATCTATTAGCATTAGTTAGGCTTAGGCAGAGATGGCAATGTGGTTTTAGCCATGAGGCTTAAAATTGAAATCAGATAGATTTACAGTTATACCTACATGCAATAAAGAGAGAGAACATGTGTGTCTGTATTAATAATCTGGGTTAATTACATAGCAGGATTCTTCTGAAAGTTGGGTGATTAAATATAGAAATATTTCAAAGCACCTGGCCCTCTAACTGTTTCTCAGTTACAAAAGGATTACATGAAACTGTACATCTATATTAAAAACAAATTAAACAATAATCATGAATATGCTGGATGTGAATTATCTGGAACATTTTCATGATTGTTCTTTAATTAATTGCTCCATAATCTGAAAGCTTCTCTGCCTTTCAGTATGTGTGACAGCATGATATTGTATATTGCTTCCTAACAGCTGAACGGTATACCATGGCAATGAAAAGAACATTTAGTGATGTAGGAAAGCAATCTGTGCATGGCTGCCATTTGGAATTTGGTACTGAATTACACACTGTAATTACTATGAAGACCATTGTCTGAATGATCGTCATCTCTCCGGGGGCCATCACTTTCCCTCTGTGCTCGAGGGGAAGAGAGTTCCTGGCATGGCAGCCAAAGCACAACCATCTCAGGGCTCTGCGGATGACTGACACTGGCCTCTGTCCAGCAACACATCTCAGCATATCTGCTCCAAATGGTGGGCCAACCCCAGGAACAGCAGGGAGGCAGTGAAACCACAGCTGAACTGTCTTCTCATTTTTCAGAACTATCAATTGCTCCATCTTTAATAAACCCTTTCTAAGCATCTAATTGAGTGAGGTTCTTGGCTGGGCTCTAGATAGGAAAATAGGCACAGGGTTTCCGTCTTTAGGAAGTTTATCATCCTCTAAAATGTACCTCTGAGAGGGCAGGGGCTTCATCTGCCTGGCTTACACTGTATTCCCAAATCAAAGGGGTGGTTGGCTTATAGTAGGCTTTTAAAAAATATTTTTATTGACAAATCTTCACACACATACAGTCCATGCATGGTGTACAATCAATGGTTCAAAATATCATCATATAGCTGTCTGTTCATCACCCATGATCAGTTTTAGAGCATTTGCATCACTCCAGAAAAGAAATAAGAAGAAAAAAGAAAAAATTCATACCCCCATACCCCTTACCCCTCCCTTTTATTGACCAATAGTATTTCAAGCCTCCCAATTTATTTTAACCCTTAGCCCACCTATTATTTGTTTATTTTTTAATCCATATTTTTTTTACTCATCTGACTATACTCTAGATAAAAAAAGCATCAGACACAAGGTTTTCACACTCACACAGTCACGTTGTAAAAGCTATATAGTTAGCAATCATTTTCAATAATCAAGGCTACTGGAATACAGCTCAACAGTTTCAGGTACTTTCCCCCAGCCACTCCAATACACCATAAACTAAAAAGGAACATCTGTATAATGCATAAGAATAGCCTCCAGGATAACCTTGTGACTCTGATTGAAGTCTCTCAGTCATTGAAACCTTATTTTGTCTCATTTCTCTCTTCCCTCTTTTGGTCAAGAAGGCTTTCTCATTCTCATGATACCAGGTCCTGGCAAATCCCAGGAGTTCTGTCCCATGTTGCCAAGGAGATTTACACCCCTGGGAGTCAAGTTCCATGTAAGGAGGAGAGTAGTGAGTTCACCAGCCAAGTTGTCTTAGAGAGAGAGATGCCACATCTGAGCAACAAAGAGGTTCTCTGGGGGTGATTCTTAGGCATAATTATAAGTAGGCTTTGCCTAGCCTTTGCAGGAATAAGTTTCAAAGGGGAGAACCCCAAGCTAGAGGGCTCAGCCTATTGATTAGTTTGTCCCTACTGCTTGAGAGAATATCAGAAATTCTCCAAATAGAGAAATTGAATATTTCTTCCTTTCTCCCTATTCCCCAAGGGGGCTTTGTAAATACTTCTTTATTCACTGCCCAAATTACTCTGGGATATATCGGGATATCACACTAAACTGGACAAATCAACAAGATCACATGCCCTATTCAAGATTCCATGTACTTATGGTGTTCAACTAAACTGACCATACAAGTTAAATTAGATAATGCACTACCCAAAATATAAAGTTTGCACCAAATAAATATCTTTCCCTTTAGTCTCATACAAAAGTTGAAGTTTTAAAATATGAATGATATCATCATTTACCCTATATTCTGATCTGCCCCAGTCCTATCCAGATGAGATCCGTTCATATCACAAGTCAAAGTTATAGTAGGCTTTTAACAAATATTTCTCAAGTGAATGGATGGATAGATGGATGTTTGGGTGGATGAATGGATAGATGGATGGTTGGATGGTTTGAGTGAGAAACACAAATACATAATGATGATTATTAGAAGACTATCTTAGTTTTCCAGCTGCTATGACAACTATCACACAATGGGTTGACATAAACAATGGGAATCCTCTGGCTCACAGTTTCAGGAACTAGAAGGCTTGCTTCTTCCTAGGATCATAGCATTTTGGTGCCTAGCAACCCTTAGCTTCCTAGCCTTTCTTTCTGGGTTCCCACTGGCTTTCTGTTTCTCTCTGTGACCTTCTCTTTCTGTGTTCATTTTCCTTTGCTTATAAGGATTTCAACTGTATTGGATTAAGGCCCTCCCTCATTCAGTTGGGAATACCTTAATGAATAATGACATCTTCAAAGGCACATTCCTTTTGCGGGGGACTTAAGTCAATCCTGAACAAAGACTATACAAAATAAAGCAATCACCACAATTTCTAGAGCTCCCACTAAATCAGTGCCAGGTGCTGTCCTGGGGACTCTGTACATTATCTGTTTTAATCCTTTCTACAACCTAGAAGTAGCTATGATTACGACACCACTGCGCATGTTAGGGGGTGTTATGAAGGGAGGACATATATTGTGCCCAAGCCCTCATAATCTGTTAGTGATATAGTGAAAAATTCAAATGTAGGGCTACCAACTCTAGAACTCAACCATAGGGCATACTGCTCTCTCTCCCAACTTTCACAACAGCTAGGAACTTCCAAATTATGGGTCCAAATTAAAAGAGAAAAAGCAGTGAGTAATTTTCTGTCATGGGATATACTAAACCATGATGGCAAAGCAGTCTTTGGCTTGTTGGTTAATGTTCTGTATTCCCCAGGATTTTCATACAGTCTGAGCCCAAGGAAGAGTAGGGAAGGAGGCCTGAGGTGGTCCACCCACTGGAAAGAAAAGTCAAGAGGAGAGACCTTACCTTGGAAAGAATTCTACATTTCACTAGTAGGCAGAAGCAGATGACATTTCTTCTTCAAGACAAACTACTATAGAAAACCTTACCTCAAGCAGTTTTTAATATTCAGAATCTGTTACTGACAGCAGAACTGAAGAGTGAGGGCAAAAAATTTGCCAAGATCTTTTTTCAAAGTGACATTTCCAGTGCAATCATTTAAAAATAATATTACAACAAACAAGTCTATAGTTTAATTAAAAAGGAAGCAAGCATTGTGCTGGTTTGAAAGGAAGTATGCCCCCTAAGAAAAACCATGTTTTAATATAAATCCCATTTTATAAAGGTAGAATAATCCCTATTCAATACTGTATGTTTGAAACTGTAGTCAGATCATCTCTCTGGATGATGTGATTTAGTCAAGAGTGGTTGTTAAATGGGATTAGGTGATGACATGTCTCCACCCATTTGGGTGACTCTTGATTGGTTTATTGGAGTCCTATAAAAGGGGAAATGTTTTGGAGAAAGAGATTCAGAGAGAGCAGAGCAGAACAACATAGCCACGAGAAGTCAAAGACCACCAGCCAGCGACATTTGGAGATGAAGATGGGAAATGCCTCCTGGGGAGCTTCATGAAACAGGAAGCCAGGAGATGCTAGCAGATGACGCCATGGTTGCCATGTGCCCTTCCAGATGGAGAGAAACGTTGGACATCGCTGGCCTTCGTGAACCAAGGTATGATTCCCCGGATGCCTTAAATTGGACATTACTATAGACTTGTCTAATTGGGACATCTCCTCAGCCTTAGAACTATAAATTAGCAACTCATTAAATTACGCCTTTTAAAAGCCATTCCATTTCTAGTGTATTGCATTCTGGCAGCTAGCAAACTAGAACAAGCATATACACTGTGACTATTTGAAATGGATCACAGGCATAAAAGCTGAGGGTTTACTCCTCAAATTATTCACCCAACACTTAGCATGGGCGCATTATAAAGCCTCAGACCAATAATGGAAGATCAGTAGAGAGCAGAGGTTAGGAATATGGCAAAGTCAGAGAACTCCCAAAGTACTAAGCACTGGGATGCCGGGGACATGTTCATAAAGGAAGGTGAAGGACATCCCAAACAAATTTCACTTCCCTTCAACATTTTGCTGTGGGTTAGCCACCATATTGTTTCTTGTATTAGTCAGGGTTCTTTAGGGAAACAGAACCAACAGGAGATATGTGTAAAAATTATGAGATTTTGTCAAATTGTCTCCTCAACTGTGGGCATGAATGAGTCCAAATTCCGTAGGGCAGACTACAAGCTGGCAACTCTGATGAAAGTTTTTGATGAATTTCCCAGGAGAAGCTGGCTGGCTAAAGTAGAGATGAAAATTCTCTCTTCTGACTGCTGAAATCATCACATCTTTTAAAGCCTTCAACTGATATTAAGAAACATCTCTCATTGCTGAACACACTTTCTTTAGTTGATTGTAGATGTAATCAGCCATAAATTCAATCAACTTAATGATGATGTAAGTCCGTGAAATGTCCTCACAGCAAAAGTTAGGCAGGTGCTTGCTTAACTAAAAAACTGGGCACCATTATCTGGCCAAACTGACACATGAACTCAACCATGATAGCCCACCCATTGTCTACTTGATAGCTATACACATCACTTAAACACTTAATCTCTAAATAATAAACAAAAACTGTCATACTTTTGCCTAGTAATACTCAATAGTCCTGCCTACAACCAAAAATGCACTAAATCTCCCCAGAATAGGGTACAAATCCTTGGGTAACATTCACTCTTAATCTTGATATTCTATAACTTAAATACTACGACATGAACAATACAATCTATGTTGTGTGATAAGGGGATAAGCTAGAGAAGAAAACAAAAGATATTTGCTTTATGTACAGATACAAACATATTCAAAACCAGGAATAAAATATCTGTATCAATACAGTCCTTATTTCTGCAACTGGTCATGTGGTCATAGTTCATATAACAACTACTTCTTCCACTATCCTTTCCATGTTCCCTTTATTCTCAGCAAACACTTCAGCTGGCTGTGGTTCTTTGCCTTGTAGGGTGACCCAAACCTTCATTCCTGAAGTTTCTGGACCATTGGTAGTCCTATCTGGATTGGGTTGTTTCAGTTTTCCATTGACTTTAATCACAGGGCATGGTAATACTAAGAGACCCCTTAGAGGATCTCCTGTGTTCAAGAAAAACTCTTCTTTACCTCCATTGTGCAGTTGCAGTCCTATTTCCCCTTGATAGTCAGGACCAATCACCCCAGCAAGTACAGTAATCCCCTTCTTTCCTGTTGATTCAGAGGCATAAGAAGCCCAAAGTGGCCAGGTGGCAGTTTTAACTTCTAGTTCAATCGAATCATTATTGTGTTTCCTGGTGGATGCACTCTTCCTTTTGGAACTAAGACCTGTAGACCAGCAGAGCTTGAGGTTGCAGGGAAAGGAAGCAAAAATTTTTCTAATGAATCAGTATGGGTAATAGTGAGTGTTGCCATTCTCATTTCCACCTCTTGATTCCTAAATCTGTGAATGCTGGCTATGGGAGAAACAGCACCATAGAATGGATGCTGATTCAGAACATATACAGCCTCCTAGAGAGAACATTGCTCCAGCCCTGAAAGGTATTGCCACTTAGTTGGTGCCATTACTGAGTCTTCAAAAGGCCATTCCGTGGTTCTGCCAATACAGCCACTTCAGGATGATTGGGATCACGGAAAGACCAAGCAATCCCAGAAGTGTGTACCCATTCTCACAGTTCATGTGCTGTGGAGTAGGTTCCTTGATCAGAAACGATGTCTTGATCGGAAGCAATACCATGCAGTAACGTGACAGTAGATAAAGCATTCTGTATGTCCATGGATGGTAATTTTGGCAGAAGCGCTGTCCACAGGGAAAGCAAACCTGTATATGGAATGTGTGTCTGTTCCAGTTAGAACAAGTCACTGCCCTTTCCATGATGGAAGTGGTACACTGTAATCAACCTGCCACCAGGTAGCAGGGTGATCAGCTCAGGGAATGGAGCTGTGCCTATCACTTCCCTTTGGCATCAGTGAAGACCATGATCAGCCTGGGATGGCTAACTGGAGAGACACCAGACACTTTGAAAGATGCCATTTTGCTGTTTCTGGCCTTCATTTTTCTGATGGAAATTAGTGGTAACACACACTTTATCTATTTTCAAGCTTTGTGGACCTCACGTTGAAAGGCACTCATCTAGAGACTGGACGCAGCAAGTTGTCTCAGGCCATAGCTGAGGCAAATACACAGATATACTTCAGGAATATACACTGAAAAGATCGATATGGATTATCGATATGGATTATCCTTTTGTTTTATATGTGAATTTCTAAACCAAATGTGGAACTTGAAGGGATATTCAAGTTCACTGCATTGATCACATTTCCTATCCCCTGTTGCTAAGGAAAATGTCACATTTTAAACTCTTTAGATTCCCTGCCAATGGGTGGAACAACAGACACTAGGAAGGAGTGCTGTCTATCTTGACACTAGTCATTGGACAGAATGAACTATGCCAGGGAACACATGGAATGGGAAGGGGATGGGTTAATAAAAGCAGTTTGCAGCAGTTGTCCTCAGTGTGACAGCCAGACTGGCAGCATCAGCTAGGCCAGGGAAGTGCAGCCTTTTTCTGTAAGGGGCAAGGAATAAAATATTCTAGGTCCTGTGAGCCAACAGGCAAAATTGAGGATATAAGGTAGGTGCCTATACAACAAGGGAGAAAACAAAATCCCACAAATGTTTATTGATGAAATTCACAATATAGTAATATCGAGTATACTTTCTTGTAATACAGGGCTACTAATGAGAAAAATATAATTGGGGGGGAGTAGCATTTCACTTAATTGAGGTTCAAAGCTAGTATTTACAACCATCAGGTCAATTGCAAAGAGTCATCTGTAAATGACCTCTTTTGTTGCTCAGAAGTGGCCTCTCTCTGTCTAAGCCCAATTCTGCAAGTAAAATCATTATCCTCCACCCTAAGTGGAATATGACACCCAGGGGTGAAAGTCTCCCTGGCAACATAGGACATAACTCCCAGGGATGAGCCTGGCCCTAGCATCATGGGATCAATAATGCCATCCTGACCAAAAGGGGGGAAATAAGAGTAACAAATAAGGTATCAGTGGCTGAGAGAGTTCAAATAGAGTTGAGATACTACTCTGGGGGTCACTCTCATGTGAACTTCAGCTAGACATTGTTACCTATCATGGTTTGCCAAACCCCACCCAAAACTATTCCTGCCAACCCTAAAGAAGACCTAGGGCTGTATCTGAGATTCTACAAAGGTCCTATGCACTATTATTACTTTCCAGAAACTGACAACTTCCAAATGGGTTCCTAGACAACATAAGTCCTGAAATGTAGAGGAGTCAGCCTCTCCAGAACTTCAACTAGCTCTATATCCCAATCCCATATTATCGACAGCCCTTTTCAACATGAAAAAGACAGAATGGGCACAGCCAAAATAACTCCAAAGGTTGGGAGAACTCTGCAAAGGAGATGCTGGAGTTGTACAGAGAAGGTAGGGTTTAACAAAGGAGTATGATTGTTGAATCATTATATTGATACTTTCCTTAAGTCTCTAGTGTCTTCGAGTAAGCTAGAAATAAAAACCTAAAATTGTGGAATTGTAAAACAAAAACATTATTAGCTTGCAGTTCTCACAAAAGCAGGTGTCAAGCCATGCTTGGGTTTTGAGCTGTGTGGTAGTTTGCTGACCCCTGAGCTCAACCGGGGAACTTGCTAGAAACTCTTCTGAATCAAAAACTCTGAGAGTGGGCCCAGCAACCCATGTCTTCACAAGCCCTCCAAGTGATTCTGAGACTAAGGTTTGAGAATGGCCAGTTTAGTAATTTCTGCATGATTGTTCAATAAACCCACAATTTGTCTACTAAAGGGGAAAAAAGAAAATGTTGAAGGGCCAGAATTTGCCCCGCCTATCCTGTTGTTACCAAGGCAACAGCCAGTTCTTACTCATTGTCTCAGCCCCACTTTCCCATCCCCATTACTTTAATGAGAAATGGTATGTATTTTTACTTTTAAAATAACTTTTTGGCTCTTAGGCAACTCATTTTAAAAACACTCTCAGGACGTCTCTTGGAAGAGGCTCAAAGCCTGAGAGGAGAAGGCTCATGGGAACAGTGCTGGAAGGATACCCAGGCAGCCCTCAGTAGGTAGTCCTAGAGATTGGTAAGGGAAGTTGTGACTTCTTACCTTTTCAATTGCTACCTCTGGCAAGTGAAAAGTAAATGGATCTACAACATAAGCTCTTGATTGAATTGATGGTCTTGGTACTATAATCCTTCTGCAGAACTCATAAATAATATTTTTGTAGCAAACTCAGAAGGAAGGAATATAGAGACTGTCCCCTTGGACAGTAGAGTCAATTGACTCTCTGACTCATCTCTGTCTTTCATTTAATGCCTCAATTTCTCCATGTATATAATGGAAAGAACCAATGAAACTCCACTGACAGTTGTCTTGAGAATAAACTTAAGTTTGTGAAGGTCTCTGCATTTGACAAATGCTGAGAATTATTATTGGCTGCTGTTGACTTGACCAACTGGCAAGACGATATTTATGCTGACAAAAACAGTCCTGGAAAGCTATATGCACACAGACTCCTTTTTTGGGCTAAAGAGACCATTCACTGATCATTTGATACTTTTTTGGGCACACTGAATATTTTGCTTAAAGTTCAAATAGCTCTTCAGCTCCACTGGGCAAGATGTCTCTGCCACCACTCTGTCAGGAATATTGATCACACCTTTACTCATTTTATTAAATTCAGGTCAGTTGAATCACTTGAGGATTCAACAACAAAAGGAAGAGGGGAAGGACAGAGTCTTTCAGGGGAGACCTTGGTAAGTCTTCTGGGGAGCAGTGTCCAAATGCAGATATTTCCTATTAATATCACTTGATTGGTGGAATTAGCTGGCTGATGCCTAGGAAGTCACTAAGAGCTACAACCAAGTGGATTTGGAGGTAAGACCAGGAAGGTCATAGATGTTGGAAGACCACCTCTTATTGCCCTCTTTGTCAAATTTCGCCTAAGGCAGGCAAAGAACTCCATGTATTTTCCCCACTGGGGGAGTTCAAAATCCTGTTCCTTCTCTCTTTAATTATTTTCATAGAAAGGGAGGTTATGTAGTTTAGTGGTTAACTGCATATTCTCTGGAGCTTGACTGCTTGTGTTCAAATCCCACCTCAACCAATTACTTATTACAAGGGTGACCCTGGGTAAGTTATTGACCTGCAGTGTTCTCATCTGTAAAACCTACTTCAGGACTGTTGTGAGCATGTGTAGTGCTCAGAAAAATGCCTGGCACAGAGTAAACACTACATGTCTTAATATTGTTGTTAATGCTTTTGTCATTGTTAGTAGTACTAGTAGATGAAATCCCTAAAACTGAAATTGCTCAGAGTATATAGATTTTAAAATATAAATATTACATTGTTGCATGCAACTGTGTTTTCCTAATTTCTGAGTAACAGAAATATTATCTTTAGGAAAAAGTGGGGTTTTTTGGCCTTTTTGACAGGTAGCTAATTACATTTCATTGTTGTCTTAAATTTGCATTGCTTTCCATACTAGTGAAATTCATCATTTTCATGTCTATTCAATATTTGAATTTCTTTTCTTATGAATTGCTCATTTATTCCTGCTATCCATTTTTCTAGTTAAGATCTTTATTTTTCTCAGATATTGGAAAAAATAATGTATCATTATATTTTTATATATTAGATTTTATATATTAGAATTCTATGTTTTTGAATTATTGTTATGATATTGATTATCTAAAGCATTAAAAAATTTTATGTAGTGCAACCAAATTTTTTCCTTTACGACTTCATTCTTTGCCTCCTGGTTGGAAAGATTCTCACCTTCCTGAGGTCCGATATATATTCACTTGTATTTTCTTTAAATTTTTTTTGCATGGGCAGGCACCAGGAATCAAACCTGGGTCTCTGGCACAGCAGGCGCGAAGTCTGCCTGCTGAGTCACCATGGCCCACCCTATTTTCTTTGAATTTTTAATGGTCTTAAGTTTTTTTATTTTTAAAATTTTTTATTTTTAAAATCCATATGAAATTCACTCTGGTGTATAAGGACAAGCAGGGATCTTTTATTTTTTCTAACTGAAAACTAACAATTCTCCTAACAAGATTTATTTAAAAAAATCTTCACCTGATGACAAAAAATTTCTCCTCTAACATAAAGTGTTTTTATTGGTCTATATATTTTTAAATTTTCCACCCACTTTACTATAATTTTAATAATATGTACTATTAATTATTATAATTTTATGATACATTTCTATCTGCATATCTTTTTCTATAACAAAAATTTTTAACTTTTATTTTAAATAGTTATAGAATAACAGGAATCGTAGAGATAGTAGAGAGGTTCCTTATACCTTTTACCTAGTTTCTCCCAGTGGTAACATCTTACATAGCTATGATACACCATCAAAACCAGGAAAATGAGCAGTGCAATAGTGGCTGAGAGGCAGAATTCTTGCCTGCCATGCCAGAGACCCAGGTTCGATTCCCATGGCAAAAAAAAAAAAAAGGAAAATGACATTGATACAATGCATGTGTATGTAGCTCTGTCATTAAATCACATCTGCAAATTTAGCTAATGACCACTGCAATCAAGACACAGAACTGTCCCATCACCATAAACTCCTTCCTCATGCTGCTCTGTCTGTAAACCCTGACAATCATGACTCTGTTCTCCATCTCTATGCTTTTAGCATTAGAGATAGTTATATAAATGGAAGTATACAATATAAACATTTTGAGATTGGCTTTGTTCAAATAGCATAATGTTCTTGAGGTTTATCCAAGTTGTTGCTTATATCTATAGTCCATTCCTTTTTTATTGCTGAATAATATTCCATGACATGAATGTACCACAGTTTGTTTAACCATTCAATTATTGAGGGACAATTTTATTGTTGTCAGTTTTTGGCTATTACATTTAAAGCTGCTATGAACAATCATGTGCATTTGTGTGACCAGGAGTTTTCATTTCTCTGGAATAAACATCTAGGAATATGATTTCTGGATCATATGATAAGTATATGTTCAGTTTTGAAAAAGTGAACAAACTACTTTTAGAGTGAGTGTACTATTTATATTCCCACCAACAATGAATAAAGATCTGGTTTCCCATCATCATCACCAGCATTTGGTATTCTCATTGTTTTTTGTTTCTTGGTTTGTTTGTTTTAGCTGTTCTGATAGATTTATAGTTTTATGTTTTACATTTAAATCTGTAATCCATTTTGTGTTATTGTGTGAAATATCAGGTTTTTGTCCAGGTTTGTTTATTGTCAATATGGACTCCTGGCCTCCTCCTTTATTTGATTACTGTTAGTATTCGTTTTGTGTATATGCTTTAACCCAGAAATTCCACTTCTAAGACTTTTCTCAAAGGAAAGAATTAGTGTACTATCACTCTTCTGTACTTTTTCAAAAAAGTGTCTTGGCTACTTGTATCTTTCTATTCTTACATATAAACTTTAAAACTTTTTTTTTCTTTATTGAGATAGAAATCACATGGCATACAATTCAGTGGTTTCTAGTATGCTTACAGAGTTGCAAATCATTACCACAATCTCATTTCAGAACATTTTTATTATCCCATTTGCGATCAGACCTCTATCCCAACCTTCAGTCCCAGGCAACCACTAATCTTTCTATCTCTGCAGATTTGTCTTTTCTGCACTTTTCATATAAATGGAATTACACATCCCAACATGTGGTCTTTTGTTTTCTGGGTTCTTTCACTGTTATAATGTTTTGAGCTTCATCCATGTTGTAATCTGAATCAGTACTATATTCCTCTTTATTGCTAAACATTATTCTATTTTAAGGAGACACCACATTTTGTTTTTCCGTTCACCAGTTGATGGACATTTGAGTGCTATCCACTTCTCTTTTAGCTGTTATGACTAATGCTGTGATGAATATTTGCGTACAAGATTTTATGTGGATGTATGTTTTCATTTCTCTTGTGTAGATACCGAAAATAATATTGATTAATTAAAAGAGAAACCCAGTGAGATTATGATTAGAATTCCATTAAGTTAAGGCAATAGTTGGCATCTTTACAATATTGAATCTTTACATCTAGAAATATGGCATGGTCCTACACTTATTCAAGGGTTCTTAGAACCTCCTCCCGATTCTTTTACTTATATAGGCTCATTGATTAATGGGATGCTGTCTATTATTTATAATGCATTTTTGTATCCTTCCCTTTGCTCACCCATCCACTCACTGTCATGCACATGGAAGTTGTGTAATAGGTACTTGGCAGTCACTTTCTGAGGTGTTACCAATAAAGCAGTGAACTAAGCAAAGTAGCTGCTCTTACCCAGCTTACTTTCTAGTTGAATAAAAGGGCAGTTTGCCTGAAATCATGAAACAGCTGATTGAGTGGTGGAACAGTGACTGGGTTAGTGACTGAGAATGAGAAATGGAGGAGTCCCTGTTCCACATAGTGGCCGGGCCACCATCTTCTCCATAACGTCTCTGAGACGCAAAGGAGCCACATGTCTCAGACCAGCCTGCACCCAAGCTTCTGTCTCGTCTGTCCAGGCCCATAGTTCAAGAAAGAGGGGCCCTAGCGGACAGTGGATCTGTGCAGTCTTGTTAATTGTAGGACAAGAGGAGGATGGGTAAGCCACAGTCTCAGAAATAAAATAATTTGCAATCAAGCCAATGAGATTTCTATTTATGGTCTCACACATTTGCAAAAGACTGTAATCCCTGTCAATTCCTCAGGCAGGTTATTCATGGTTTGCAGATGACTGGCCCATGTCAGCAATGCTCTGAAAAATGTTTCCACATTTGTTTGGAGGGTGTGAGAAAGGTGGTAGCCAGGAAGAAGCATCTCATATTGAGAAGGGCTGGGGGAGAGAACCATCCCAAGGAGTAGAGTGGGTGGTGGTGGCTACTAAGAGGAGAAGCCAAGCTGGTCCAAGGAACTGCCAAGAAGACAAGGAGAGTCAGGAAGAGGTAGCTGAGACGAGGACAGGCCTCTGGCATAGGAATAAAAACTTTCTTCTGAACTACAGGGCTGGCGGCTTTTCTCCTTAAGAACTCCACAGGCAGTGGAGGGTGGAGGAAGCACCCAGCTAGAAGGAAAACTAGAGAATTTTGCAAGCAACTAGTTCATCGTTTTTGAAAAAGAAAATGCAGTAAGAAAGAAAACCAACCTCTTGCAGAGATACTGTGATGAGAAAGTACTAGATAACCTATAGAATGAACGCCACTGATAAAATACCGAGGACAGAAACACAACAGGAGGCTTTTGAATTAGATGCATGAAATTAGAACTATTTCATGAAGCGTTTCTTCAAAAATGGAACTGACGTGGGTTGACTGCTTTCTCTGTGGTAAAACAATAGAAGACCCTAGGTACTTGTTCCTCTGAGGATAGGGAGGTCTTGAATACAAAGAACCAGAAGAAAAATTCCCCTGGTGATCTCCAGCCTTCTGCAAATTCACTAATGATCAGGAGAAGGCAGTAAACAGTACCCTAATGAATGATGAGACAATGAAGGCAGTGTCACAGCACCTTTTTATATAAAGAGAAAGAAATGATAGCAAAAGGATTTGCTTGGATGAAGAAAACGCAGTAAGAAAAAAAAATGAGATTCAATTGGGGAAAAGTGCCATTTAATACCTCTGGGATGTTGTTCATAGGAGTGAGTAGGTAATGCTCTAGAGAAACCTGAAAAGCAACGTGGCTGAAAGAGCCCAGGACAGATAGAGAATAAGATAACAGGCAGGCGTTGGCAGTGTGATCTTGAAGGCTAATATGTTCAGTGGCAAGAGCAAAATAATGACCCAAGTCGGAGATTGTGAGTTACTAACCATCATGATAGCTGAGCCCATGTGTTTAAAATTATATTCTTAAAGAATCCTAGTGTTCCCTAAGTAGGTCAGATTGTCCCATGGCTTAACTAGAATGACTCTGTTCTTTTTCAATTTTTAGGGGAAAAAATTATCAGACAAAAGTGTCATAATTTTAAGGTTTTCTTTGACAAGTGTTTCTTAAATATTTGGTGCTTACTACACGGTTATGTCAAAACCTAGTGTTTGTGATTTAATCCGAAATTGCGTATTAATTTAAGTTCAGTATCTCACAATGTTTCAGAGGAAGGAAGAGCTTTGAGATTTCCAGAGGTTTCTCTCATCTCCTGAAGAAATTGGGGAATCACTAATTCAAATAAGGAACAGGTCTAAAGCAGTCTGAGCCCAAACCCAACAGCTTGTTACATTCGGAGACACTGTAATTATACTATGTTTTGAATCAATCTTTATTTCTAGTTGCACAAGAAAAGTAGAAAACGAAGTGGCCTTACAAATGTTATATAAATACCTTCCCCAGAGTTTCACCAGCTTTAAGTGAAAATTATAAGGACTCAAAGGAGAGGGAGGAACCTTTAAAAACCACCTAGAACTTTCTTCTAACCATATCATTCAATATCAAATATTCAACATTATGCCTCATTTAAATCAGTGCATTAATATGTATTGTGTGTAAGAGGTTATGCAATACACCCTTGAGATTTTTATGGCTGCATAAGCAAAACGGAAATCAAATGATCTTGTTTGACTTTCTACATTCTTTAAATTCGCAGGACATTTTCAGATGTCCTCCTCACCGTGTGAGGTGAAGATATCACCCAGGAAAAGGGTAGAAAAGCAACTGTTTTGTGGTTTAGAACTCACCTTGCTAGCGATGGAGAGAAGAAGTGACTTTTTGATGTCTCTGCTTACCTGTGTAGGCAGAAACCGAAAACCAGCGCGCTCGTTCCATCTATTAAGTTGTGGGGTACTGGTGCATTCCTTGGAGTTTGGGAGCAGGAGCTCCGTGCTGGCTACCACCCTTTATTTGTACCCTTCAGCTCTGGCAAGCTGCTGGAGCAATTCTTTTACTGCTTGCACATCAGAAGCTGCAGAGCTTCTCTGAGTTCTCCACTGCCTCAGTGAGCCATTAAACATTTGTGCGTTCTGATGAGTAGGCTCTCAAAGTGGCGACTGCAAATTACTCTTTTCTCTGTCTCCTGCCTTGGCCTGGGGGTTCCTGGTCTTGATTGTATACATATTTATCTCTGTGCATGAGGAAAACATCATTTCCTTGACAAAATAAAAAAAGCGAGTGGAGCTGCAACACTGATTGGTATCAGATTTCCAGAAGATATACTTCTTTTTAATCATTGCGTTAATATTAATGTCATCAAAACCAGAAGCTATAAGGGATTAGGAGGAAATCTGTGGCACAAGTTCCTTTTGTGAAGTGAGTATATCAGCCTTAAATCCTTAGGGCTCCAAGGATCTTTTCATAGCCAAACCCTGATCCTTGAGAGGAGGGATTCTGGAAAATAATAAAAAGTCAGAAATATTTTGAAATACTATCTTTGCTTCTTCTGCATATCATTTTCCAATATGCCATCCCAATATTTTGCCTCTATAGAAAGCTGTGGAATCACTTAACTTTGCCTGTCAAGAATTGATGCTGGCATCTTTCTTGCTAGAAAAGAAATCTTTGCATTGCTCTTCTGAAGTAACCATACCTCAATCTTCTCCTGTATAAAGAAGTCAGCTCAGATGGTTGTCAATTGGATTTTACAGAAATTTAAAAGTAAATTTACTGTGGAAATGTTGTGTGATTTTCCCTTTAAGAAAAAATACATTTATATATAAAGTCAGATCATTTTAATCATTCAACACATCTTTTATGGTTCCAATAAAATCAGAAGAGTTGCAGTGGGCAAAAAATATATTGTCTGTGCTGATTTATTGGTTTTATGTACTAGAATATAGATGCAGTATGATGGTAAGTTAAAGGAGGCAGTTTTCTTTTTTTATGACTGTATGTATTACAGATATCACCATTTGGTCATCTCAAAGACATGTATAATAAAAAAACCCTTGGGTGACACATCTTCCAACATGAAATGTAATTCCTCATTGTAGTCCTTTGTTCTCCCAACCATCTGGAACCCAACACATTCTATCGTTCTGTGGATTCCATGGTTACCTTCTATAACCACATGCTCAGTAACTCAGCAGTGAGGATTCCAAAGCACTACAAGGCCATCAGAGACCCTTGAATAGTTGAGAGAATGGAGGACCCTGCATGGAGGCCCGATGGCATGGATGCGGCACGTAAAGACACCAAAACCTACTTCAAAACACAATTCCTCTCAGAAGCCAGGGAAGGGGCAGAAAGCAGAGACCAGGAAGCTGCTGCAGCCCAGTTCAGACTCTTTCTAAACTACAGAGCAAATTTAAGAAACTTTCCCTGTCTTTGGATTTGACCCAAACTTTATAGATAGCTTTTTCCCACTATCCACATCTCCAGAACCTAGTACAGAGCCAGACACATAATGAGCACTCTAAAAATACTCATCATCATTGTCATCATGACAACCAGCACCCCAATGCTTTGTTGGCCTCCATGCCCGTATCCCATATCCCTAAGCCATATCTACAGACGCAGCTTCATCATTTCTGTATAGAATGCACATCGGGACAGTGGTAGAGTTGGACAGGATGCCTAAGGACCTTGTCTTTGCAAAACTATTACACAGTTCTTTCTTAGATATAGTCATCTGGGGTACATTGTAGGGGTAGTGGAAGTTATAGAAGACCAGAGGGGCCCCCACAGCTACTCATTAGTGCCGCCGTTGATGATCTCAGTCCTTCCTCATAACCACTCTAGGGAATTGAATCCCCACAAGGATATGTACCACCCCTGGTCTTGTGGGTGTGAACTCATTTGTAAATAGAACCTTGAAAGATATTATTATTATGGTGTGGACTCATTTGTGAATAGGATCTTCAAAGATCCTATTTAGAAGGGCTAAATTGAATCAGGGTGGGCCTTCATCCATAAGGCTGAAGTCCATATAAGGCAAGGAAATTGGATATGGAAGTAGAAGACAGAAGTAGGAGAAGACAGGGAGAGAGATTGCCACATGATGGAGGAATGCCAGCCCCAGAACATCATCCAGGAGAAAGCATGCACTGCCAATACTGTGACACTGGACTTCTAGCCTCCTAAACTATGAGCCAACAAATTCTTGTGGCTTAAGCCAAGCAAAAAGTTTGGGGTTGTTGTCATAGCAGACCTGGCAAACTAAGATGACCACTTGGAAGGAGAGGAATTCTCAATCACCTTTTACAGATACTTTAGTTTGCTAATGCTGCTGGAAATGCAATATATCAGAAATGGGTTGGATTTTATAAAGGGAATGTATTAAGTTACAGGTTTACAGTCCTAAGGCCATAAAATATCCAAAATAAGTCATGGAAAGAAAGATACCTTGATTCAAGAAAGGACTGAGAATGTTGGGGTTTCTCTGTCAGCAGGGAAGACACACGGCAATGTCTGCTAGCTTTCTTTCCCAGAATCTCATTTCAGACCTCTTTCCCAGAGGCATTTTCTTCCTGCATCCCCAAACAGCTCTATTTGTATCAGCTCTGAAGCTTTTACCAAAATGATTCACTCTTAAAGGACTCCAGTAAGCTACTCACCTTGAATGGGTGGAGACACATCTCCATGGAAACCACCTAATCAAAAGGTCCCACCCACAATTGGGGGTTCACATTTCCACGGAAACAATTAATCAAAAAGATCCCATCCAACAATATTGAATCAGGGTTAGAGAACCTGACTTTTCTGGGGTACACACCCGTTTCAAACCGGCACAACAGATAATATAGCTATACTCAAAGACTTTAAATAACTTGCTCAACCTTCCATGGCTAGAAACGTTGGAGTTATTTGAATACAATCAGCAACCCAATGAGAAATCCAAGAGTGGAGTACATTTGCTCTTTTAGAAAGCTAGATTCAGACCCTGAGTCCACCAGGTCTGTTCCCTAGACAGATGCAAAAGCCACTATGTTTTAACATTCCCCTTCCATTTAAGCTAAAACAAAAACAAAAACACAAAAAGCAGGCTGCTGCCCTCTGTAAGAGACACACATTAAGCCACAGATGTCATGCTTCTCCATTTGCACTATTTATGATACACACATAAGAGCAAAATTCTCCCCTTTATACACACACACACATATATACACACACATGCACACACGCTCCCAAAGTCTCAGAGAGCAGAATCAGGTAAATTCTCTTGCCCTAAAATTGAGATGATTGGACTAGAGCAGTGGTGCTCACAATTTAATGTGCAGACACAGCACCTGAGCATCTTGTTTAAATGCAGATTCTGATTCAGTGGGTTCAGGTTGGCACCCACAATTTTGCATGTCTAGCCAGAGATAAGGCAATGCTGCTGCTGGTGGTCCTTGCGTGACACTTTGCAGAGCAGAGGATGAGAGCACAGCATCTCTGCGCTGACGTTCTGGGCTCCCTGACACCTGGGCCATCTCTGCTACAGCAGGTGGCCACTTCCCCCATCAGAGGGTCATGACCAGATGAGCACTGCTGATGTGCCCCATCCTAACCCTTCAACCGCTCATCCCAATCTGTTCCAGGGTGACGGTTGAGACCCATATCCATGAAGCATTCCTTTACCAACCCCCTCCCCACCAAATTATCTTTCTCTAAAGGCCTGTAGCACTTACCATTTTAACCCTTGTTTCAGTGGGCTAAAGTTGCTGGAATGCAATATACCAGAAATGGACTGGCTTTTAACAATGGGGGATTTATTAGCTTTCAAATTTACAGGTCTGAGGCCGTGAAAATGTCCAAATCAACATATCAACAGGACGATGCCTTCTTCCTGAAGAAAGGCTGCTGGCAATCCAGCACTCTTCTGTCATGGGGGAAGGTAGATGGTAGACTCTGACAATCTCTGCCCTCTCTTCCAAGTTTCATTACTTTCAGCTTCTGGCTGCTCCATCTGTGGGTTTCCTTCTGAGCTTCGATGTATCTTTCTCTTTCAGCTTCATTTTCCTTAGCTTCTGTCTTTCTTTCTTTCATACTCTTATAAAGGGCTTCAGAAAGAGGCTTAAGATCCACCTGGGGCAAGCCTCAACTGGAATAACAATCAAACGTTCCCCCCATAATAGATAGAGCTACACTTACAGCTTTAAGAACACGATCTTCTGGGGTGCATAAAGCCTCTGAAGCATCACAGCCCTCTTGCCTGGCATTGGCCACTAAGCATGTTGTGATAAATCTAACTCAAGGCTAATAAGACCAAGTCACCTAATTATTTTCTATCCCCAAAAATACTTTCAAATGTCTGGCTCCTCTTCAGTCTTTAGTCATGTCACACTCCTTGGTGAGGCCTTCCCTGAACATTGTGTCTGAATTATTCCTTTTGCTGACCACTCCAACCAGCCACAATACCCTCTTGTAATTTCTTCAAACACTTATTAAGGTTTAAAATGTTCTTGTTTGTCCCCAGTAACTACAATACAGTATGTGCTCAGTAAACATCTGTCGAGTGAATAAATGCAGGAATCCCAGTGCTGGAGACTCTTAAGAAAATGTTTATTGGATGATAAGTAGTAACCCTGGTTTCATGTACTAATAACCTTGGAATCATAATATTTCTTTACTTTTGAAAACTGGTTCCCTGGCTGTGGTTTTCTCTTTCCCACTGTGTGCTCATAGCAGTTCACATCACGATTAATTCTGAGATGAGATCAGACAGGTGAGTTACTATTAGCTTTCGGTAGGACAAGTCATATATCTTCAGTGCTTGTGGATTATAAGAAATAATACAAATAGTATTTGTTTGGACACTTAGGATATATTTTGGGAACGGGGGCAGCTTTAGCAGTGGGTGTCTTCTTGGCGGCTCCATTGATGGAATCTTTCCTGCAAAGCTCTCATCAAGCTCAGCTTTGATCTGCTTTCAGGCCTGCCAATATTATACTCTGATTTCTCATCCCAGACCTCAATTATTTTGTAAGGCACACAATCCAGCTCTGATGGTACATGGAAGATGGTTTAAAAAAAAAAAATCCAGGCTTAGGGGAAAACCGAATGTGCAAAAATGAACCTGCTTATTAGAGAAAATAAGCCCTGTTAGGTCTCTAATTGAGAGCTTGGCTATTTGCAATATTAAGAATGAATGGGACTGAAAGCAGAAAAGAAGGCTGCCATTGCCACATGGCATTTATCCGAAATGGAAGCAGAGGCCGTTGTCTGCTGTATGCTAAAGAAGGCTTTTAGACTTTGCATCATTCATTCCCTTCCCTTATACTTTGTAATGGAGGTGTTTGGGCTAAAACTCTTTGGTACCTCTCTGATTGCAACTTCACATTAGCATTAGTTTATCCTTGGTTTCAAAACTGAAGTTCTTGAAAATGATGCTGCATGCCTTCTCTTCAGAGGTTCACTGTGGGGCCCCAGGGAGTGGAGGCGGAGGCAAGCACCCACCCTTGGGCACTGCAGTGTTCCTTGGGGAAGGACTAGGAACACAAACCACATTAACTTTCGAACTATAAGAAACCCCAAGGCCCAACTCCGCTCGGCTATGGAAATGTCATCCTCAGCCTTCTAGGTTCTATTTTTCTGTTTGGACTTTGCTTTTCTACCTATTCATATTAGAAATCTAATGATGTTAAATTCAGTGCTACATTCCAGAATTTCTGTTTTATCAGGCTCTTTTGTCTTTACGTGCACCATGAAACAATTGAGGCTACCAAGGTATGTTGTGATGAGGCTGTAGAAAAAAATACAGACGCTCAGTTAAATTTGAATTTCAGATAAAACGATAGACTTTTAGCATATATACCATGCAATATTTTTATTTATTAAATCTGACATCTCTAGCTGTATGCTTAGTTTCTTTGTTTTGTTTTGTCATGCTTTTGTTTGTTATTTAGTCACCTGGTTTTTTACTGGGGGCAGGGGCAGTGCGGAAGAGAGTGAAGAGGAAACAAGACACAGAGACATTTTGTATCGTTTCAATCTTGGGGTAATGGTTTCTTTCTTCTTCTGTAGGGATGTAATATTAAGCCTTTAGAGTCCCTTCTACGAACGACTGAATTTTCCAGACAGACGTTCCCTTTGGCTGTATTTTTGCTGGAGGGCCAGTCTTTTGACTATAGAATGACATAAGTCTGAAATCTGGGTTCTAGAGCAAACTGAAATTAAGAAGACCCTGGTTAATTGCAAAACAAGCAAAGTATGGAGGCAGCGTCTCACTCTCTTTTAGAGTAGGCTTTCTTGAGCTGCACTGGGCCTGGGCCCCATGAGTAGGTATATTTCAATCACAAGGGCTGATTTCTGTAACCCCAGCTGCTGCAAATTGGATCCCACCCCCACAGAGACATGTTCAAGTCCTACCCCTGGTACCCCTGGTCTTGTGGATGTGAGCTCATTTGTAAATAGGGCCTTGAAGATGTTACTAGTTAAGATGAGGGCAAATGGAATCAGGTTGGGCCTTAATCCAATATGATTAGAGTCCTTAGAAGGAGGAAATTTGGACACAATCAGTAGGAGACAGACGGCCATGTGACAGAGGCAGAGACCCGGACACCGCCTACTTCAGAGAAAGCATGGCCCTGCTGACACCTCGGTTTTGAACTTCTTTCAAAACCGTGAGACAATATATTCCTGTTGTTTAAGCCGAGGTGGCTATGGTAGTCTAGGGTGCTATTTCCAGCAGCCCTGGCCAACTAAGACACCGCTCCAGAGAGATTAAGCATAGATACTGTCCTCTGTCGGTCCTGGAGCATTGAATGGAATGGAGAGGGGGTAATACATTGCAAGAAGATGTCAGGACTCAAAAGGATGACAGCTATGTTTAATGAGTGTTGGCCATGCCCTAAGCATTAATTCTACATGGATAAACTCATGGAATCCTCATGACAATGCTGAGAGGTAGTCATTTGTGTCATTATCTTCATTAGAGGTGGGGAAACTGAGGCAAACAAGATTAAGTAACTTAGTTACTTAACTAGGTTAAGTAGTTAATTAGTGGAGGAGATAAACTGGTCCCAGAACTCACTATACTAAACTGCCCCTCTAGGTTACTGTTTCCTCAGCCTGAAAAATCTGTGAGCGCAGTGAGTTGGGAAGACCAGCAGGAGCCTGTGACGGGTCACCGCTTCCCTCAGCCCACTCCCCAGCCGGCCCCACCCCCCAGGGCAGCCAGGCCAGGTTGATGAAATAATCACAGGAAGTAAATGGGCTGTGAGTACATTATGAAACGGAGTAATTTATATAAGGATTCTTTTTAAGGAAAACTAAATGAAAGGTTGCAGGTCAGAGCTTAATCCAACTAAACAAACTTAATCTATTTTCTCTCCTGTTTTAACCAAGAGCTCGGTACTGTCTCTGCTACAGCACGTTCGGAACACAGTGCTCATCTCCTCGCCCTCCAGATCCAAGTGACTTATTATGATCAGGTAGCCTTAGCCCTTTAGTCCTCAGCAGAGTGCAAGGTGGAACCCCACGATCTCAGAGATCATCCTAAATGAAAAGACAGTGAAACGAGAATGACTCCAGAAGGGCCCGCAGTATCATTGTTGCTTGGAAGGCAACTTGACATAATTCAAAAAGCCCTGGGAATGTGTACTGATTATTATATGTCAGAGGGGATAAAGGACTCCACTGAAAACAGCTGTGATGTGTTTGATTTCCTCTGATACCCAGAGCAGAAAACAAAGAAAATGACTGAACATGCTAACAGGTGAAACAGAACAGTTCAAAGTTCCACAGGGCTGAGTTTGGAAGGAAACCTTTGCATAATAAACCATAAATTTTATTATAGTCAACAGCATAATAAAAAGCTAGCTATGTCCCAAGACTTGCCATCTAGAAAAGGAGGCTTTTCTTCTCCAAACCCCTCCAATGAGTTTTAAATGTGCAGATGATGGTTATAATTTATGCAGAAATTTGAAACTGTTAACAGCTTAATCAACCTAACAACCTAATAAGTTCTGGGATCTTATTGCTGGGTAAACAGCTCAACAACCAGAGGCTGGCAAAGTAGAGGAGTTGCCACCCATGGATCCTGGCAGCAACCTGTGTAATGAAATGAGATCCCAGATCCGATCTTTATACAAACACCAGGTTATTATTTGGATTCCAGCAATCTGGAAGCTTGGAGCCCAAAAGTCTTTGGAGAATGATAATTAGACCCAACCGAGTTATTTGTCCTTTGCAGTGATTTCCTAAAAGAAAATGATCCAATGTAGGATTTAAAACATTCTGTTTTACGGCTTCTCTTTTTTTTTTAGCCCTCTGAATCTGAGCAGGAATAAAGAGAAAGGTTGAAGGAGTTGGGTTCTGAACACTGATCAGAATTCAGATTCATTATTGGCTTGAGAAGGTTGACAAAGGGTAGCTTTCAAAAAGGCAGGTGTTTCCTTTTAGGTCCCATTTCTCCTCCATTCCCTCCTGTCTCCCCACCATCTCATTCCCACCTCATATGTCCTTGCCCACATTCATATCATTAAACAAGTAAATTCTGTATCTTGTTTGTTTTTTTAATTGTACGCTCTAGGTTTAAAGTTTTGAGGTACAATATGTAACTGGGACTATGGGAGAAGAGGCCCCTGTGTGGATTCTGTTGACCCCTAAAGAGAAAACTCGAAGTATACAATAGCCCCTCCCCAATCACAATATATGTCTGGATCTCACATTTCAGACAACACTTCTTTATCTGCTCCTCTGTTGCTTTCTTCTTGAATCCTGGCTGCCTCATTTCAATAGATAATTGAAATCTTTCTTACTTTCCCAGCACTTCAGGAGGAAATTCCATGTCGAAATCCTCTTTTCCTTGTCATTTTTACTTTACAGTTGAGAGGACAGCGACAACCTAGGAAGCAGGAGCTCTCTCTCTCTCTCTCCTTTTATATGACGTAGGGAGTTTGGGCATCCTCCCTGCCGCCACCTCCTCTCCTGGATACTGACCCTGATTCCGGGGTAATTCGTTCTCCTTTTAATAATTGATGATTACCGCACAGGGCAGGAGCAGGAGGGGCGGCCCAAGGAAGCGCCTCGGGGCCAATTCTATTCTGTGACGCTCCTCAGCTGCTGGCGCCCAGGGGAGACGCCGCGGTCCGGAGCAGGCGGGTCCCCACGCGCTAGCTTCGCGGAGGCGGCGACAGCCCGCGGCAGCCTCTCCACCAGGTCCCCGATGCTCCCGGACCCGCGGCCGCAGCTCCTCTGAGCCGGGGCCCGAGTTCTCCCAGGGACAACTTACTGTGTCCCTCGTGCATCCTCACGGCAAACTCCCGAGTGGGAGAAGGAAGAAAGAAAAAAAAAAAAAAAGCTGCGTCGTGTGCAAGAGTGGAGGCAACAAAAGAGGAGAGAGAGGAGGGGAGGGAGGGACCGAGGGGGGGAGCCGTGGGGCGCAGCTTCGGTGTCCCCAAAGAGCGTACTCGGAGATCGATGGGGAGGCCCCCCACCCCACCCCACCCGCGAGCTGCGAGTCTCTTCTTTGGGCTCCCTCTGGCCCCTGCTCAGACAGGTAGTTGGAAGCAAAAGAACAAAGCTCCCTGCTAGGGGAGGACGCGGTCCCGGCGCGCCCGAGGAGGTGGGGACCCGGCGAGGCCGAGGGGTACCCGGCGCCCCTTCCCGGTCCCCCCGCCTCCTCCCTCCTCCTCCCTCGCGCGGGAGAGACGGTTCTCCAGCAGGGACCCGGCGGCGAGGAAGTGGGGGGAGCGAAGGAAGGTGGGGAGGGGGTGGGGGTGGGGGAGCCGGCGGGAGGAGGCGGGGCGGGGGGCGGAGCGGGGGCGCCCCGAGCCGCCTCGTCGGGCCGGGGACCGACTGCCATCCTGCAGCATTTCCCTGTGTCATGGCTCCGGTATCTTAGCAACCCGCGAGTCCGGCCACCCGGCGCCGCCGCCGCCGCCGCGGGCTCCACTCCACCCGGCGGAACCCGGCGCGCCGCAGCCGGCACCCCGCACCCCGCACCGCGTCGGAGCCCGAGCGCCGCTCCCGGGGGCAGAAGACCAAGCCCCGCGGCGGGATGCGGCACGGGGGCAGCCTGGCACTTCGGGGAAACTCTTGGAGATGGCTCCCGCCCCGGGGCCGGAGGGGACTGCGAATATTGCGCGGGCGCTCGCCCCCGCGGGGCTGCTGAGCCGCGGCCCGAGCGCGGCCCCCCAGGCGCCGTCCCTGCGCCCCGCCGTCGGCTCGGGCTGAAAAAGTTTCTCCATGCTGCCTTTGTGTCGCCGGAGCGCCCGTTCGCCGGCCCCGAGCCGCCCCGGTCTTCCCGGGTAAGTGAGCGCGGTTGTTTGCCGAGACTGCTGCCATTTTGAGCCAATCTGTCAGTCCTCGGGCCCCCGGGCTTCCCCTCCCCCGCCATCACCCAAGCCCGGGTCCCCGATCTGAGCTGCGGGGAGAGTCGTTTTCCTTGTGCGGTCTACGCGCAGCGCGCTGCCCAGAAACCAGCGAGTTCGGGACGGCCCTCACTTCGCTCCTGCCGGTCTCGTGTCCAGAGGCGGACGGACGCCCGGCTGCGGCGCTCAGGCGACCCCAACAGGAATAAGCCCACCAAAAAGTGGGGCCGGGGGCCACCGCCCTGCCAATCATGGACCCGGGCGGGGTCCCCGGCACGGCGGGGCTCTCCCGGCCGGTGGGCTCTGAGCCTCAGGCGCCGAGTGGGGCTTCATCCATCCTGAGCCGAGAACTTGAATGTCTCTCTCCTGGAAGCCCTTTTATTTTTAGGCATCGCTCCTTTGCCTTCCCCATCCTCCATTCCTGAACCACCGAGAGACCCGCACCAGGCAGCGAATTGTTTGTTGGCTGCAAGGGCGGCCACACATCCCGGCCAAGTTTGTTTTCCTTCCTTATATGAAGAAAGCCTCAGAGGTGGGTCGTCCGTGGCTTCTGACCTTTGTCAGAATTTCATGTCAAGTGCTGATAAATTTAAAAGGAGTCCAGCCTTCTGCCGGCAGAGCTGAAGGAATAATCAACCGGGGAGTTAATTACTAGCTATTCAACTAATTTTAAAGATCTTCTATACACGACGGTTGGAATTCATTCCAGCCTTCCTTATGCGCTACCCAGAGCTAAAGCTGCTTCGCTGCAAAGAAACACATGTGGGCGCCTCCCTCCCCGGAGATGCCCAGCATCCTGGCGCACCTTCTCCGAACCCAGCAGAGGGCTAGCCCTTCCCTTCTCTGCGGAGAGCCGCCCTGCCAGCTGAGTCTGGGTTCATCTCTAAAATATCCGGCTCCTAAACCCTTCTCAAGAGAACCACAGATTTCCAGATTACTTAACGCTGGAGTTTAGGGACCACTTTAAAAAGCAGTCTCAGCTGTTACAACCAAATACTAAGTGTGCCTGTTTTGGAGGTGATGATGGACAGTACTGTTTTGTTGTTGTTGTTGTTTTTACAATCTGCTTTTACTAAATGGTGAAGCACGTCCTTAAAATTAAAAAGGTTTATGGACCTATCCTCTCTGCTAATCCCTCTCTAACCTATCCGGTGTTTCTCTTTATTGAAAGCCAACTAAGTTCCAAGGAGATACTGATTTGCAAACACCTTTAAAAGCTGATTACCATTTACTTTTCCGTCTATGGAGAACAGATCCTGGCTCTATTGATGTAATGGAAAGAATGAAGGGCCCAAAGAGCTCAACCAAGCACCAATTAAAAGCAGGATTCTACCTAAGTAATCCCACATCTTCAAAGTGTAATTTATTCTAATCATGCATTATTTTATAAAGGAGAAAATACCAAATGTCTAAAGAGTGATTAGCTAAGACCTTCAAGTTCATACAATGCTCTTAATTTAGCATCTCTATCATAGTATAGAACAGAAACATGGAATAGAAAATGTTTTACTCCCAGAATCCAGCAGGATTGAAATCTTTAGGAGCCCACTGATAACCACAAAATGCATTTAGACATTTACTTATCCAGGCTTTATTATGAACAAACAAACTTGCTATGGGAGGGTTCAATGATTGTTGCCACCCTCCCTTCCTAAAGATGACCTCATGGGAAAAAGATGAAGACAGCTTTTTCACTTGGGGAAATGTCATTCTACAAATCATAACTATTTTGGAGAGAGCTGTGTCTAGTTAATTGCCTACTCATTTGAATACTAGGATTCTGAGGATGGCCCATTAATAAGGGGTCAGAAAGCTATGATGGCAGATGGGTTGTGGTTGTGTTTTTGTTTTGTTTTGTTTTTGCATGGGCAGGCACTGGGAATCGAACCCAGGTCTCTGGCCAGGCAGGCGAGAACTCTGCCTGCTGAGCCACCGTGGCCCACCCATGTTGTTTTTAATGTCAGTTTCCCACAAGAGAGAAAGGTCTTTCTCTTGGAGATACCGGGGACTCCTCAAATTCCCTGATGAGACCTAGCACATGGTTCCTTTAAGGAGATCCTCTGAGGGAAGAGAGAGCTCAGTTACATAACCAGTCACCTAAAACTAAATATTCCACCCCAAGAAGCTGTCCAGATGTTGCAGGGCAGAGGTGAAGAAGAGGCTGTGAGGGGATCTGCTTGCCTTTAGCTGGAGGAACAAACTTTGGTGGGAGACAACATGGTGAAGGGATTTATTGTCACAATACTGAAATATCTCTCCTGGTATCTTCCCAGCGATGAACTCTCTATTAATTATTTGAAGTAAATAAGCCATCTGCTTGCCTGACAGCACATGATTTTTACTGTTCATCCAGTGAAATAACTTCCCTTTGTCTTTATAACTTCTGTTGTCCCACCTTGACAAATTCTTTGTCTTGGTTTAGGGACTTCTTAACTCTTGCTCAAGTCCTCCGTGGCAGCTGTCTTGAGAAGTGTTCAGATTCCAGCAGGGCAAAGGGCCAAAGGTTCTTGCCTGGGAAGTTTTCCACCACTAGTTTGAGTCCCCACGTTTAGTTTTTACTTATGGTCAGGAGAACTCCATTGATTGCCAGCCAGGTGGGTTGGGATGAAGGCAGCTGGAATCTTGCTCCTGTGTTGTGTGTGGGAGGGATGAGGCTGAGAGGAAGGCCTTCTCTCAAATTGTTGTATCCCCTATCATCAGGTACTGCAACAACCCTTCCCCTCCTTAATCCACCTACCCCACCCCTGGGTCTCTCCGCATTCTACCCTCGGGTGAGTGGGTAAAGGCCCTGGGGAAGAGGGCCCACGTGGGGTGGGACCCGGGAGCCGGGCACTTGCAGCGCGTGGGACGTGGCTGCAGCCAAGCCTGCCCCTCTGACTGTCTTCTCTGCTTTGCAGCAGGAGGAGGTGGCGGAGCAGCTAGTGGGCAGCTGGCGTCCCCCCCCCACCCCCACCCCTGCACAAGCCTCCGCCCCTGGGACTAGCCCCGCACTCCGCGGCTCGCCATGATCGCCACCGGGGGCCTGCTGAGGATTTCCGCCCGCAAGCAGGATCCCCTCCGCCCCCCAAGCCAGGTCCCCAAGCGCAAGCGGAAAGCCAAGAGGAGGCGCAAGAACGACGTGGTGGTGGTGAAAGGCAAGCTGAAGCTCTGCTCCGTCTCGGGACTCATCGCCCTCTGCGGGATCCTGGTGCTGTTGGTGGGCATCGCCATGGCGGTGGTGGGTTACTGGCCCAAGGCCAACGCGGCCACCAGGGAGGGGGGCAGGCAGCCTCCCGCAGGCAGCGGCCACCGCGCCCCGCCCATGGGTAGTAGCAGTGGCGGGGGCGGCAGAAACCGGTCCCGGCCCCACCCGGGGGCTCAGGGGGGCGTCAACGCGAGTTCGGTGGGCGCGCCCAGCAGCACGCCTCCCGCGCGGGCCTCCGCCCCCGCCGCGTCCTCCTCCACGTCGGTGGGCTTCTTCTTCCGCGTCTTCTCCGGCTACCTGCACTCCGACAAGCTCAAGGTCCTCGGGCCGCTCATCATGGGCATCGGCATCTTCCTCTTCATCTGCGCCAACGCGGTGCTCCACGAGAACCGGGACAAGAAGACCAAGATCATCAACCTGCGCGACCTCTACTCCACGGTCATCGACGTGCACAGCCTCCGCGCCAAGGACCTGGCGGCGCCCGGGGCTTCGCCGCTTAACGGCTTCCTCAGCTACGTGCACTCGCGGGGTCTGGAGCTGAAGCCCGGGGGCGGCGGCGGCGGCTCCGGGGACGCCTTCGGGGGGGCGGCGGCGCTACTAGCGCGGGGCTCGTGGGCGCCCCACGCGGCGCTGGGCGGGGACCGCCCGTCCCCGCCTGACCTGGCCTCGTCCCCGCGCCGCCCGCGGGAGTCCCCCAGCCCGGCCCAGGCCGTGTACAGCATCTCCCGCGAGCGCTCGGCCGGGGCCGCGGCCGCCAGCCGCAGCGGCAGCCCCGCGCCCTGCAGCCCCCGCGGGAGCACCGCCAGCTCGCTCGTGGGTTCCTCGCTGAGCGCCTTCGCGCTGCTGCCCTTGCAAGGGGACCGCGACGGGGACGCGGAGGGCGCGGGCAGCGGCTGGCAGAGACCGCCCGGAGAACGGGGCTCCCAGGAGATCCCGCGGGGCGAGCTGGACCTGAGCCTGAGCGACCTCCGCGGAGCCCGGAGCGGCGCGCGCGCGGCGCGGGGCGCGCTGGAGGACGCCGGGGGTCCGGGCGGCCGCCTGCCCAGGACCGGCAGGGACGCGGCCCTGCGGCGCCGCAGCACCAGCGGGCTCCCGGACTACCGGGCGCCGCCGTCTCCCGAGCCCCCGCCCTCCCCGCGCAGCGCCGACCTGGACTCTAGCCTTCGGGCCAAAGCCGCCACCCCGGTGCCCCCCTGGGGCCCGGAGGACTCGCCCCCGGCTAGGCGGGGCTCGCGGAGCTCCCAGGAGGAGGAGGAGGAGGAGCCACCCAACAGCAATAAGGGCTACACCCCCCTGTGGGAGGCCGGCACCTCCCTGGAGTCTGTGGTGGACACCGGGGCTCAGGAGAGCCAGGGATGTGCAGCAACCCCCTCCCCGGACGCGGACCAGAGTCCCCCCGAGGACCCCGGGCAGGAGCCTCCAGCGGCACAGCCCCCTCAGCAGGTTCAGAGACAGTTTACAAACAAGGAGAAACTCTTGATGATTTCCCGGTCTCATGCTTTAGGGGCAGAAGACCGAGAGCTGGAGAGTACCGGTATTTAGGAAAAGGGGTGAGAAAAATGGGAGAAACGCCCACCTGTGCATTTAACAGTTCCCTCTTTCCTTCGTGGACTCATCTGAGGAAATTATTCACTACCCAAAGAGCTGCAGGATGTTTCCTTGAATTGCTTCACAAGATTCCTGTAGATGACTCCAAGCAATTTTTTTAAAAAAGGAAACTAGTCTTTTATGTCCGATGGTGATTGTATGTTCCATGAAAACCAAATGTATTAAAAGGTCAGCAATTTAGTTCATTCGATAAAATTCTCTTAATTTTCTTAGCATCAAAATAATATATTTTTGACAGTAACTGCACTTTACTCCAACTTTTTTTTTCTTTTTTTAAGCCCTAATTCCCTTACACCCCTGTACTTTGCTGCTGGTTTTGTCCATTAGCTGCTTGTGAATGACAAGTTTTTCTCTCCCTTTGTGGAGTACTGAAGGGTTTGTCTCAGTTCTTTTAGAACTGTTCTTGATACATGAAGTCAGGCCAAAAGCATGAGTTTGTCAGGAAAGAACACTTTCCTTGCCCCACCCTACTCTGCTCCCACAACTGCCCAAAGGCCTCTTTATTTTTTAAAAGGGTATTTGCATTTTGCTACTAGGGTGCCCTGTGGGGACTGGAGGGGACCAGAATGGACTGTTATATTCCTAAATTCACAATATTGCGTACATGATGCTTTATTGAGTATTATCACAGCTGTATTGAAAATAGCATTAATATTAAAAATCTTTTTTAATAAAAGAAGTTTCCAAACAAACAGCTAAACATAATATTGCCTCATTTTGCCTTGGAACTAATGCATCTAAAAAATTCAACAGTTCAGCTGGTAAATCCAAAACATTTTGCTGTGACCACTGCCGCTAGGACAGTCATTTCTCCCTGAAGTGCTCACTGTGTCAATTCCCTGTATGTTTTTAACTTTTAAATAGAGGACAGTGTTTAACATTTGGGAGTTTCTCCTTCAAACAGGATAAAAACACTTAGATAATAACTAATAATTTTCTATAAAATGTCTAGGTTTAATTTGTAGAGCACCAGATTTCAAGTCCTTTTCCCATCCTCTTGGATTTGCCTTTTATTTTAAGTTCATGAGCTCAAATCCACGGTCTACATATGCTAAAAGGTAATGTTTTAATAATTTGGTCGATTGCTTGCATTTGATTTCATTAAAAGTCAATGAGTTAATTTACGAGAACAGCATACAGATAACTAACTTACAATCAGGATGGCCTGTTCCTTTGAGTGAGAGCTGGGAGACCTGAGAGTGACAATATCACTCAGCCATTTGAATACACATCCTGGCTGAGACTATCGTTGCAGGAGGTTAAAAATACTGATTTTAAAGGGAAAGTCCAGTCAATTATGTGGTTGTATTGCTCCCCCTGGATGAAGCAGTGGGTAGAGTGGAAATAGCACAGATTCACAACTGAGATTGCGCCCCCGCTCTTGGCATTTACTAGCAGGGTGGGTTCGAGCAAGCCACAAACTGAGTCTCAGTCATCCTAACTGGGGAGAATTATACATACTCCTAGAGTTAAGAGGGGAACAGAGCAGAGTAGGGGAATGGGAGAAGAGATTATATGTTCAGAGCCTAGCAAAATGCCCAGAATAGGCATTCAGTAAATTGTGGATATTGTCATTATTAATACTGTTATAATGTGTTGTCTGAAAGCATGCCCTGGAGAAAAAGGCCTTTCCTTGACTTGAGCTCCAGAATGCCTAGGCTAAAATATCTTCTTACTGTTTGCAGACCCTTAGACAAATCACTTTATCCCGCTGGTGGATGATATAATTCTGTTATCCCCTTCAGCCTTAAAATCTTTACTTAAATTCAGGGTATTTGTTTTGTCCCTGAAATAATCATATCACAAATGTGGGCACAAACTCTGAATAGAGTGAATGAGTACACTTTGTAAACTGCCATTTAGTCTAACAATCTGCAATCAATTAAAAAAAAAAAAGTACCTAATTTATTCCCAGCCTGGCTCTGCATTAAGCTAAAGCCTCATTTTAAGGCTGTGATTGGTTTACTTGGTTAATTTACACAGCAAAAGTGAGTGTCCATGAGGAAGACTGACAAGCATGTTTAAGGCTACCACCAGTTAGTGTTAAATTGCAACAGTCCCAATTGCTTTCTCATACTTTCTCAAACTTTCCAATGCCCTCAGTATCTCTTCTCCATTCTCTTGCACACTGGGTAACTTACGTACTAAGAGTTTGATGAATTATTTAAAAGGAAGGACAGGTTCTGGTATCTAAAATGTTGTTTGACATTTAGCAAATAACAAAACCACTATCTCTTGGTTAAACTAAAGGTAGGCGGGCAGAATATTTATCCCTCACAAACTTCAGAAAATTCACCCCAACCAACTGGTTAAACTGTATTGCCTAGTTATATTAATCAGAGTAAATAAAACCTTCCAGTTCCCACTTATCTTTTAGACACAGGCACTCTGCAATTAACTTCAGCAAACCAATTACTTCATTATTAAATAGTATCTGTCTTCACCACTGAGCAATTGAGCTGGATCATTTTCTAATTTTTTTTTCTGAAGATACAAAAACGTTGAGCTCAATATTGCAAATCTAGGGAGGAACCTCAGCTTTCATCAGATCTCAGAGGGACCCCTCCGCTATGACTGCAGGGCTGTTTACACAGTACTTAGCATGGGACAGGTATTCTCCATGCTTGGTTGTATATATATATTATCTCGATTAATCCTCATAAGCACTCAATGGCAGGGTTATTGCTATCCCCATTTACAGAAGATGCTGAGGTCAGAGAGATGGACAGCTTCCCAGGCTTACACAGCTGGTAAATGGCAGGGCCAGGATTTATACAGAGTTTGGGGGATTACCCAGACTTGTTGGCAGATGCCAAGCTGAAATGGGCATTTCTGGAGACCATCAAAATATTCTCTACCATCTTCACTTTCTTCACGATCCTTTTCCCAAAATCATTCTTAGAAGTATGTAGAAAAGTGTTAGAATGCACAGCCACGTGGTAAACTGGAGTCTTTGTTTCCATCTTTGAACTGGGCGTAAGCAAGTTCTGTTTTGTTTTGTTTTCCTATGTGACTTTGCAATGTTTGTTGTACTCAATTAATGGGACTATTTGAAGGGGACTTTGCAGTTATGGAAACCCCTTTCCCCCTTTGATTCATAGATGAGGTTGCTAAGACTTAGAAAGATGGAGCCATTTGTTCAAACACACAGCATGGGCCAATTGCAACAATTGGCATGAGTGGTTTGTTTTTATATTTCCCCTGAATTTCTATCATGTACCAGCTGGGTTAACCTTAGCCAAGTTACTTAGCCTCTCTGGTCTCATGTTCCTTTAGGAATGGGAATAAAAATGGTACCTACTTTACAGGTCTAGAGTGAAGATTAAATTAATTAATATATGTATAAAGTGCTTAAAACAGACTTTGCACAGAAAGAATGCTATAAAAATGCCTGTTCATTTCATATGAGGGAGAATCGACAGCATAGTAGAATTATTTCATATGGCCTTCCTTTTTATTAACAATAATTTTTAGCTTAAGAATCTAAAGTGTAAAACAACATAGCATAGTGGTTCAAGTGCAGGGCCTTTTATTACTGTATCACTTAACGGAACTTGGGTTTCCATGTCTGTAAAATGGAGAAAATAAATAGCATCTGACTGATAGGATTAATTATTAGAATGAAGGCTAAATAGACTAATATACCTAAAGAACTTCGAACAATTCCTGGCACATGTAAACATTTAGTAAATGTTAACTACTATTATTGAGGCAAAATACAGAAATGTAATTAGTAGGCTAAATTTACTACTCAGTTGTTAGGGACAACCAGGAACTTACAGCACTGAAACGTCTTTATAATTTAGATACATGAGAAAGAAAAAAATCAACGTTAAAAAATGAGGCCACAGGGCAGGCCACAGTGGCTCAGCAGGCAAGAATGCTCGCCTGCCATGCCAGAGGACCCGGGTTCGATTCCCGGTGCCTGCCCATGTAAAAAAAAATTTTTTTAAATAAAAAATGAGGCCACTACAATGCCTCCTGATGGAAAATACATATACGCAGACCATGGTCCCATTGAAATATTATAGATCGATGAATTAATACCCAAACTGACTTACATGGCTGTATCAGCCACAGTTCTTCTTTTTCCATCTGTTGAAGCTGGCTGCATCCAAAGGCTCCTCTGTGAGAGGAGTGGGCTGGGAGAAAGACTTAGTGAAGACCCAAAGTGAAGATCTGGTGCCATTTTGATTATTTAAATGGTCTAAAGAAAAGTTTTATCTGTACTAATTCTCTCTTTAGTCATTTCAAATTCTTTTTTCTTAAAAAAATGCAATTCTGAATTTGTTTTGAACTAGAGAGTTTAGGAAAAAGATCTCCAACAAAATTAAATTGGTACAAACTAAGCATTTTAATATATATTTTGATCAGAATAGTATTTTTATCAAGATAAAAAAACATTTTACAGTGAAGCAATTTATAAATAAGATCTTCTTGTTGGAGTTTAAAACGCTGATATTTTACTCATGAATAACAAATAAAGAATAGGATCGATATGTTTGGAGTTTGTTTTACATAGACCTATACTAATTTTTTTATTTTTTTGTGTTTAGAATCATTGGGTGAAAGTTTAGACTGAAGTTCTGAATGATTAACTCTGAAAAGCATTCTAAGACTTTTTTTTTTTCTTTCCAGGGAAATCATCTTTGAGGGTTTTTCTTCAAAAAGGAAAGTTTCTTGAAATGGATCTGAAAATTATAAGCCTTTTATATTAAGCCACCGCAAGCCTGGGGAGTCCATTTGCATTGACAGCTTTAGTCAAACAGTTCTCTGCCATTCTCCAAAGACGTGATGAGCTGCATATTTGGTGGGTTCCATCTGTTATCTAGGGTGAAAATGAAACATTGGGGTAGGCTTGGGTTCATAGGGTTGGAACCGAGCAGAGGTTATCAGTGCCTGCCTTCCTGGGGATTTAGCCTTCAACCAGAGCCAGGGACACTGCAAGGTTTCTACTGAGCCACTGCCACCTGAAAAATACTGTTATTCAACAATAAACTAGCCCCCAACCCTGTATCTTCAGTAATACCAGCCTGTGATATGACTCTGCATGACATACAGGATGTTTGGCTGATTCACTCCTAAGATAATATTATTTCTTGTCCCTGGTCTAAAGACTAAAAAAGCTTATGCAGATTCACCCGGAGTGTCACAAAGTCTGTGCCTGTCTCAAAAACCTGTGCTGCTCATGCCACATTGTGACAGAGCCCCACTAAAGTAGAGAAGGTTGACGTCAATAACAAGGAAAGGAAATAAATGGGCACAAGACCAGGGCATGGGAGAAAAACGAAATCCTTCCAGGAGAGCAAATGCTGGTTAGGCTAGATACCCTAGGAAAGCTCTTTGTTTCACAAATGAGCAATTCGTTAATATTGTTTGTTGTCCGTCTTGCCTATAGACAAAGTGTCTTAAGATGAAAAATTACCATAACTTTTATTCCTTAGAAAATATTCTTTCAGTAAATGCATGAGTAGACATTAATTTGTGCATTTTCAATACTTAAGAAATCCAGCATAATGTATTATTGGACACAAATCCACTTGATAGTAATGATTTCTAAACATCTAATAATGTTTAATAATGCAAAAGAAATGGGCAGATTTGCAAAGAATTGCTTTTAAGTTGAGAAACTTAAGTTTCTTTAAACTCTGTCTATACTTTCAAAAGAAGGAAATCGGAAACTTATTAGTTCCTGGTGTAACTAGGTCAATCAAAGCAACGTAGACCAAAAAACTATTTAGTCTCAGTGTGGGACTTCAGCCACTGCTCTGTTCTATGTGGATAATTGCCTTTATCACGCCATTGTGTCTAGACATAACCTAGAAGAAAATAACTCCTGTAGGAATAAACAGCTGTGGCTCAAGAATTATTGTGCTTTGGTAAAATACAATAGTTTTCAGATCAGCTCAAGAGATATTTTTTACCTTCCTATCATGAGGCAGGTGGGAACTCTGCTAGTGGAGAGGGATTAAAAAATAAATAAGCACAAGAGCTTGCCATATTATTGGTTTTGAGATGGGCACATAGCCAATAATTTCAATATAATGTAAATATTACTAGAGAGTTATGATATAGACACTGAAGCTGAGTTTCTGAGTTGGAGAGTGAAATTAGCCTGAGTAATTATATGGAGGCAAAACACAATTTCCAAAAGCTAGATTTGCATAGACAACTCATATTTGACTCTTCCCTAATATCCCCACAATAGCAGGAGCTCATTCTGGAGTAGGATGGAGAGGATTAGCGTGTATTTCTTTCTTTCTTTCTATAAATAATGGGAACATATGTGAAATTAAGATTAAAGTGTATTGGGCATTAAAATACTCAAAAGATATATTCCCTGCCAATCAATATTGAATTATTGCTCATTTATCCCTGACCTCTACTAGCAGGACTTCTTGACTGAGAAGTATCAGGAGTGCTTGGAAGAAACAAACCATATTCTTATTGAACCTGAGCTATCTTTATTAGTAATAATGATTTTTGCTGAATTATATATTTCTTTGAATTATTCATATCTTAAAACAGCCTGTTTAATTAAAATTTTCAAGTTCTGAAAATCATTCTTCTAGACGTGTGTCCAAAGGGATAAAACTGGGAGATCAGCCTGTACTTGGAGAAAACTGTTTGTATCATTCCCCAGCACGGTAGAGGATGCTGGGCTGATACGTGTCTTATGAAGACTGCAAACAGCATAAACTTGGGGGCTATTTATCAGGCCGCAGGTCATCTTTACAGAATGTAGACGTGATAATCGGATGCATTTTTGCAGATTCTACATCAGTTTTCAATGTCATCTATATCAGAGCAAAACTAATTTGTCTTTGTTAGTAACAAGCATCTCATTCCTAGTTTTCTTCCCGTAAGTATTCCTGGCAAAAGGAAAGATAATTTAAAGCCCAGACATCCTGTTGCAAATGTGTACGAATATTCTTAATCGCTTGGTACCAAAAGACTATGCCTTTTGATTTCTAAATAGCCAGTCATTTCAGGACCGTCACTGAAAATAGATTCAGCCTGAATAAGGGATGGGCTCTCTGTAAATGCAGCCCCACACTTTATTCATGCACATACCTGCAAACTGAAAAATACAGGCAAAAATAAAACCCACTTTCCAATTCAAATATTCTCCTAAAGGAAAAATTAGAAGGTAATATTTGTTTGAACTCCCCACATAATTTAAGAAATTTTTGTAAGTTCTTCAAAAAAATTTTAGTGCATAAACACAGGGCAAAAAATATATAGAATGTGTTTATTCTTTTTTTTCCCTCCACGAAAGTGAAAAGTTGGCAATAGCACTTTCCATTACAGATAAAGTTCAACAGGCATTATCAATTGAGGTTTTATTGTCAGAGCTACTAAATAAATCGTTCATAGATATATATTTATGGGTAAGAAGTTTACAATGTGGAAATACTGGTAGCTAACGTTCTCATGTTAATGTGGCATGGTAAATGATGTCAGGAAGCAAAGAGAATTACTGATAAAGACCAAGAAAATTCAGATGATTCATTTGGTCATCTAAGAGGAATCCTTCAGCTTCTGTAACCACACCTCGGAGTATTTGGGACACTACGTATGACTTCAGTGTCTACACATTTGATTTTTTTTTTCCACATTTGATTTTACAATTTGTTTCACTTGTATTCCTAATTTCATTTCAGCTTCATGCCTGAGAGCATTTCCTGATATATTGCTCAGAATAATAATAATAAACAATATCATTATTGTTTCTAGTAATAATAATAAAAAGGACACAAAACTAATTTGAGAGGTTCATTAATAATATAGTAATGGTTTTCTCCTCAACTTTTTATATCTGCTCCATAAGAGAGTAAACTGAATGAATGTCTTTTTGAAAAATGTGCTGCTTAAAAGCCAAAACATGGAGTGCATATTTGAACCTCCTCATTCCTCAATTCCCATGGATATTGGACACCAGAAATGTCTTTTATTTTCAGAGTATATCCTGACTAAGTCAGTGATACTGGGTGAATGTTTTCTGTGTTTTCTTTTATAATAAAGTGAATGAAAAGTAAATTTAATAATGTTATAACTGCCTGAAAAAACATGCCAACTTTGATTAACTCAATGCAATTAAACACAGTTAAAAATAAATTGAACAGAGCATCTGGTTAGTATGAATCACTTCAATGGAAATACCAAATCATAATAAAAAATAATAATAAACAAAAGTGATTTGAAAAGGAAAAACTTATTTCAGGAACAATTAGGGTCCTGAGTAAAAATAATCCAAGTTGATATGTGGCAATTTCCAATGCAACATAATTTTAGCAGATTATTTAGTGATTGTATAAATGTGACATGCCTGAAAAATGTTAATTAAACTGGTTTACACAGTGGTTGCGATGAAACGCAGTCGTTAGGAAGAAAATTGTAAGTTCCAGGTTCTAAAAGGCTCTTTAGGTCCATGGCCCCCACAGCTGCTGGTTGAATCCATAACCCTTTCTATACCCTGGAAATGATGAGACACAGAGGTTCAAAAGGCTACCTGTTATCACCCAACAGTTGGATCTTTTGATTTTATAAGCACCCTTTACAATCTTAAAGAAGGAAGAAGAGGGAGATGGTCCCAAAGATGGACCATAGGGCTTCTTTCAGACCTGAACATTTTTACCTTAGCGTCCTAAACCTGATATGAGTGCCCAAGATTGATTACAGGGTCTTGGCCTGGTTTTGCAGATTTCTGAATCAGGCTGTTGAAATGGAGATTAGGAGTGATGCAGGACTATTCATGGAAGGAGGTCTGGGATTTTGAATTGCATCAGTTAGGGAGAGAAGGAGATCCCAGAGGCGTGATTGGTGATCCTAGAAGCTGTGCCTCTGTGGCCATGCACATATGCATCAGTGAACCCACTGAAATATCAAGCAGTGCCATCTTTGTAACCTTACCACTTTATCTTCAGGCCTGTAAATGAAAATAAATACCTCTGAGGATAAATCATGTATTATGCACCCTTTGAGCGGATAATGGGACTGACAGATCATGTGCTCCACAGTTCTTAGGATGAGGACTGTAATTTAAGACAGATTTGCAAATAGAAAAACCCAAAGAATTCTGTCAAAGCCAAGACTTAGAAACGAATTTGCTCATATGTGTACTAGTACAACAGTTATGGAATGCTTAATGGAGGATTTCATGGTCAGCGTTCATACTGTATTTTGCTTTCATTACCAAATATTTATATTCTTGTTATGTCTACCGTAGTTTATATTCTGAGGATTAGTTGAAGACCTGAGTATTTTGACACTCTGGGCCTTGCCAATTAGGCTAAATGAGTCTAGAAGAAAACCTGAAAGTGAAGTGGACGAAATAAATGTCAATTTTCTGGGCAATGGAATTGATTTCAAGCAAAACTTGCATAATTAAATTAAATAGGAATAACTCATTATGCCATTAAAAGTTGCTGCATTTGAAAGCACAGAATTTTGTTCTGCTCAACTCTAACTAAGAAACTCACGAGATGGTCAAAATAATTTTGCAGGAGTTTATGTTGGTTCTGATACCAGGTGGGGCTGCTTTTAGGGGAAGACCTTCTATGGAAAACGTTCAAAGAACTGTCTTGAGTGTAACACCATAAACATTCATTTGTTGAGATGTTATACCCTTGAAGTTTTACCCACTAGTTTAGTCTTTATAGAACTAATCTATGAATTTATTCTTGATTTGCACTTAGAATATAATCTTTGTTCACAAAGCACAGCAATAGCAATGCCAATTTTTATCTTACTGTGCTATACTTTATTATGCCTAGGGAAGTTGATTTAAATAGAATCGCTAATTTTCACTTCAGTGCTGGTTTTCCTTAGACCACATAAAGGGTTCAAGCCTGGGTCTAATTAGCATAAACTTGGTAGAAATCGGTTAATTAAGGTTAAAAACAATCTATCCTTTTTTATCCTTATTGAATACCTACATCGACCACTGCCAGATCTTCCCTTAACTCTGTGCCAGAATGCTGAACTCTAGTGCGTAAGCAATCTCAAAACCATTTTAAATCGAAGAGTCAGTGTTTAAACATATCAACAGCCCTTTTTCAGACTACTTTGTATAAAATCACTTTCCCATTCTTTTATCCCTAGATGACTCAGATATCGTCACTTTTTTTCTTTAAAATTTTAGATTTCCCTGCATCTTGCTCCCCCTGCTGCCGAATGGGTGTATGTTCTCCTTAGCACAAAAATAAACGCCATGTTTCAACCAATTACATACCTTTTTTATAAAATAAATGCCCTCCCCTGTCCCCTGCCAAAATGTGAGGCAATGTAGATAATTAACTATTCTTTTTATCACTATTTTTCTATCAACAGTATAAGTTGACACTATTCCTTCTAAATTCTGTTTCTCCTATGGCCAGGCTCACATCTGGGAAATGTGAACAAATGCCCAGAGCGCAAGGCTCAGTGATGCATTTTCTTAATGAGAAGAATGGGGAGTACTAATGCCAGCCATACCTTCCAACCCTGCTCCTTCCATTTTCCCACCCATCCAGCAAACGTTAATAATAAATCTTCCCTTTTACAGACTAGTGCTTAACAATGAAGATATTAAGATAAAAGAAATGTACTTTTGGACCTTGAAATGCCATAGTCTAGTGGAGGACATTGATATGTAAATAAATAATTTTAATATTTGACAAGATATTATATATATCACAGATGTTAGGAATATTCATATCTGGCTCTGAGCTAACCCTAAAAATCTTATCACCTGCAAAACAGGATGATAATTGTACCTACCCCAGAAGTTTCTTGCGAGGAATAAATGCTGTAAGATATATAAAGCTTTCTGCCTACAAAATGGTAGGTGCTCAATGAATGGCAACTATTGTCACTAGTCCCTATGGGGTTATATTCATCAGCAGTTATCTAGGCTTCCTGGAGAATGCACTCTTCTCTCAATCACTTACTACTCAGAAATCCCTTCACTTGGTTTGAATCAGTCAAAACAGAAGTACTGTGGGTTATGGGACAAGGTACTTAGTATAGGAATTAGACCTTGCAACTCATAGAGGAGGAATGGGAGGAACTGAAGGTCCAGGAAGAATCCGGACTATCAGAGAAGTCATCAACCTGAGAAGACTCATGGGGAAGCTATCTGAAGCTGTGCTTCTGTGAAGCTACTTCCTGGGGATCCACCCCCTGCTGCCCTGGTCATCAGTTGGGAAGAAGAGCTGGGCCTGGGAATGGAGATGAGCAAAGATCAGCTGGAGACCACTGGCATGTCTGTGACCACTACTGGATTGGTTCTCATTCAACCCAATGACCTTCCAAGACTAATGGCTGCTCTTTTGCTTCCACCTTCTGCATTTGGCCATTGCACTGGCCATTTGACCAACTCTAACTCAGAATCATAGAAGAAAGTATATTCTGAGAAAATTAAGTCCAGCCTGACCAAGGTGACAGAGTTTGAGGAAAAAAAAACCAAAACATGAGCATGGAGCGAAGTGAAGTCTAAGGCGGTACATTGTAAGATCAGAGAAGTTTCCAACCAGCCAATCGGAGAAAGCCCAGCTGCCAAGAATGGGGCTCAGAAGGTTTTTAGGGAAATCTTGGGGAAGCTGTGCCCCTGTGTAGGTTCTACCTCCTGTGAGCCCATCACCAACCGCGTGGAACCACTGATGGACAGCGTGATCAGCAGCTGGGGAGAAGAGCTGGATGTGGAAAGGAGGAAATCTGCACCTCTGCATCGCTGTGTCCCCACTGCTTTGATACCTTCCATGAGTGATGGTGAGTGCTTCACTTCCACCTCCTGCAACTGGGTCTTCTGGCCTATTCTCACTTGGAACCTTCTATACATAGAAGGGGCTTCTAGAGTTCCCGTTGTACAAAAGCAACAGAATACTAATTTGTGACCATGAAATTAGTGCTTACTTCAGACCAACTAAAACTGAATTTTAGAATTTGTACCTAGTGATTTGAGCAGATAATTACCTGGTAAGGAAGACGTGATGTAATCTCAGACGGAAATTGTAAATTGTTCGATGAAAGTTCTGTCAAAATGTCTTCATTTGTTTTAATCCTTTTTCCCATTGTACAGTAATGGTGATACAAAGCAAATCCAATGACAATAAAAAACTGTGTTACCTTGTATTTTGGCAGCTGAAAAGTATAGAAACAAGTATATGTAGAATCCTGGATCAGAACAGATGGAATACATGGTGGGTGGCATAATTTGGCAGGGTGAATGTTTAAATTCCCTCATCTCTTTACGAAATTTGTCTGAGATTTCCTGGCTAGACCTTATTTTCTTTGACTTATTGGCACGGCACATTTAAAAACTATATTAAGCAAAGGGTTATTCACTCCTCAGTATGAATCGATTAAGTCAGATGCATTCCTATAAATACCTGAGCTTTAGGAAAGGAAGCTGTGCTGGAATAGGGGAAAACAGAGGTTGGAAATCTGAAGCTCGGGACCCTGTCTCTAGAGGAGCGGTGTATGAGGGCTGATGAGGGGGAACAGGCTATTTCATTCCTTAAAGATTACTCTGGGATTCTTGGGGAGTGGCATGAAAGGAGTGTAGTAAATACAACATAGGACCTTTGCCTGGCTCCCCACATAAAACACCCTTCATCCGGGGCCACCAGGGCACATATTCACAGAACATGGCTTTGGTCTCCTGCCACAGCCCATTGACCTAGGGCTGACATGTGACCCCAAACTTGGCCGGTCATGTTTTTGTTCCTGTGACTGTGTAACCAAGAAATCAGGATTTAAGGGACGATTTTGATTACTGAATCAATATGTAAATATTCCTTTTCCTTTCTGGTATATTGGAGTAGACAGAGAGATTCCTGAAATCTCTGAATTGTAATCCAGCTGCCTTGATCTCTGCTAATGATGGGATAGCCCTTATCTTCTACCCCTGTGATTGTAAAAACCCTGTGATGAACCTTCATTTGTGCCCAGTTATCCAATTTATCAACTTTAGAGTCTTGTCATCACTAAAGACAGCCCCTAATGTTTAATAACGAAGGGTCTTGGGCCAGCCCAGAATTAACCCACCCCAAGCCCAAAGTTGTGTGGATGTCCGAGACTGGATCATACCAGAGTGGGCCTGACAGGTGCAGTAGCTCAGACTTTAACCTACAAGTCACCTGTACCTCATTCCGCCATTTTCTTACACACATTCCGTGATTAAGCTTGTAATCAGTCTGTGCATACTCAATAATTACATCACCTCTGATTATATAATCTGGGGCCACTGTGCTCATTATCCTCAACCCTGCCCATCCTTTCCTCTAATAAAACTATCCAAATTACCGCAGTTCGGGAAGACAGATTTTGGGCACTAGACCATCTGCTCTCCTACTATGTGCCTAGTAATAAACTCCTTCTCCCTTTGAAACCCCAGTGTCTCCGGAATTGGTTATTGAGCACATTGGACAAAAGAATCCATGGCTTTTGTCCAATAATAGCTGGTCACTTCAAAGTTAGCAGTGTTCCCAACAGAGGGTCCCCCAAGTCTTGTCCCTGGGGTTCCTGGAGTTGCCTCAGCTGTTGGCCCATAAACCTGATTCTGTTGTTGTCCTTGTTATGTATACCAGGCTTCGTCCAATTCCCCCCACCCTCAACACAAGCACATTTTTTGTTTTGCTTTTATTTTTGCTTGTTTGCTAGCATTGGCTATTGTGCTTATGACCCAAAGACCTTAAAATCATACAGGGAGGCACACGAGATTCCTGAGTATCGGAGTTGAGTAACCCTCACTCCTGTTCCATTGACCTTAGTGTTTCAGTTGCAGGAGCTGAGAAAGCAAATAAGCTCCACTCCCAATTAATGAGAATTTTTGACACATTGATACCATTCATTCTTACAACCAAGATTTTATTAATATATTGAATTCTCCAAATATCGCACACCCAGAAACTTCACTGTTAGCAACTGATATAATCAGACTCTTATGGAATAAAATAATTTGAACAGTCTCTTCAATTTTATTGTAATAGGATTCAACCTTTACTTGTCCTTTCTTTGTCTCAGTGGCTCATTATAAGTTAAATGTTTCTAATTGAGTAGATACCCTTTGTAAATTTAATTATCATCATTAGCTTGTGGATCACTGTATTAGGTACATACTTTCTTTCCCTTAGAGGATTTTTAGGGATATGCTCATACATAAAGAAAAAGAAAGAAAATTTAAATAGCTTATTGGTTGCTGATTTACATCAGAGAGAAGCTCTTGCTGAATGCAGTTTTCTAGAATGTCTTCCTGTTGGGTAGGCCTGGCTTCATCAGAAACTTCATTTGAGGAAAAACTGAATCACTGCAAGGCATCCTCTAAGATACTGGATATTGTCAACTTCAATGGGAGCCTATTTTAAAAATACAGATGTGACATTAAAAAAAACAAAACTGTCTTACCTGCTGTGGTGAGGAAAGGGGGTTAGGGATGGAACCAGAGAAATGAGAACTGATGATCTGTTTTCCTTTTGTTCTAGAACTCTAGATTAACGGTTCTGAAAATATTGGGCCTGGACCGGTAGCATCAGCCTTACCTGGGAATTTGTTAGAAAGGCCAGTTTTGGGGCCCTACCCCAGAACCCCTGAATCAAAAACTCTGGAGGTGGGGCCCAGCGATCTGGATGACGATAAATGTTGAACAAGCCCTCCTGGCGATTCTGATGCATGTTCAAGTTTGAGAACCACTAGCCTTGGGCCTACCGTTAATTCTGGCTACTATCTTTCAAATATGCCATCCTTTGGTCCCAAGGCCTCAGACAAGACAACGTGCAGGGATGAGGAAAGAGGCCACTCTGAGTGGGGATTCATCCACAACAGAACTAAACGCATACACCTTCTCGGGCGTCTGAAGACCCAACGTGCTGGGCCTAGCGAAATGGCTCTGCTGGCCAAAGGGGAGGCTTCTTCACCATTCTAAAAGCAAGGGACACAAAACTGAAGCCCATGCTTTGCTTAAAAATAAGATCCCTCTGTCTGCCAGGAGTTTTTTAAGTGTCTTGATCAGCCTATTTTCATTGTCATTAGGTCCTTGGGTTCTCCAAGTTGTTTAAAAGGTAGGTGGCCTGAGAAGCCAGTGTTAACCCCTTCACCATCACATGAACAGAGACCTCACAGAACACCCTGACATGGCCGTGGCTTCAGGGCTCATGGCTGGGGTGAATAATATGGGCACAATTTGCAACCCCTGAGAAGGTCAAGAACTTCTGATTGGCAAGTTCAATACCTGAGGATGCTCCTGTCCAACAGACCTTAAGAGCCTAAACCAATATGTGATTGAAAATCTCATTTTAAACCACAAACTCCAGCTCTGTCGAACGAACACCAAGGCAGATATCATCATGGCCGAATTTTGAAGGAAAATAGAAGTGAGCAGATATCACATGGGCACAATTAAAGACCTAGTTTAAGAAATAACTCCAGGCACAAGGAAACAGGGTTCTGAACCCATAGGAAGAGTTGCTAGGGGATGAAGAGTAAAGAGAATCAAGGGAGAAAGAAAAGAAAAAGGGCTTTACAGGCCTCCGAGAGAAGTTCTTATTTGCTGTAACTATTTCTCTAAGCTGCTACATTTCCGCTGTGTTGTGATTATTTATAGACAGTCAAAAGAGAGCCTCTTTTCTTCGTGTGTAGGTTCCAATTAAAATCTGGCAGCAATTCATCAGACCTGCGAAGGCGATGCTGTAACTGTGTTTGCATCACAGTTAACTCATGCAACCTGGCTCCAGCTTAAAACTCAGTTTCTTGTTCAATGAAACATAAATACCCAGAGCCCCTTATTCATAAGGTAAGCGGTGAAGAGTCTTAGCCATGGGGCAAAATATCTTGGCAGAGGTTTGCAACGCAGACCCCTCCATTCGTCCCATTCTGTGAGCAGATAGTCCTACTCCAATGTCACGTTCCTCCTTTGTGGAGCAAATACATTTTTCCCGTGGAATCTGAACTTGCTCAGCTTTCTGCAGTTCAATGATTCTGGCAACATCAAAGAACTGAGATAACAAAATGGGATGCTTTCAGAGCATGAAGATGCCAGGTCCTTCCATCTCTTTTAAGAAATAATGGTGTCAGCAACACCTCTCAGCTAAGATTATCATCATCACAAATAGCCTGATGAGCTGGAGACACTGGGTTGTTTAGTGCAGGCCTGGATGCCGTATCCAAGGCAGACACATGCTAGCATTTGGAGATACTAGGATTTCCAGTTATTTTGTAACTATTACTGCATTTTAGGTATCTGGGGAAAGAAGACAGTGAAGGACAAGAAAAACCTGAATATTAATCATTGCCTGGGAATAAGTGACTGTTCAGATGATGAAGATGGCAAGAGGTAGACCCAGATTTAGCTGGGTGGGGGTAGGGCGTGGGGCGGGGTCTTATTAAAGAAGAAGTGTAGAGACCAGCCGGCCTCAAGCAGACGCTTCCAACCCCGGCCCTCTGTTCTCACCTTTTTTCTTTTTTCCCTGCTTTTTTTCCTCCCTTCCGTCCTGCGTGGCATACGGAGTCGGGTCCATTTCAGTGTCCTCAGGGATTAGGAATTCTCAACCCTGGCTCAAATCATTTGAGAAGTTTAAAGAAAAGAGCCCAGGTCTGGACCACTGCCAGGTCTGAGGTGGCGTTCTGACGTGGGTCGCTTTTAAGTGCCCCCCAGATTCTAACGTGCAGGCTTTTGTTTGTTTGGTTTTGGTGGAAAACCACTATTTTCTTCCTTCTGCCTTCAGGGCGGAGGCTCCCGCCTTCTCGGCGCCCTGCAAGGCCACTCCGGGGGCACCAGCTCCTGCAGCCGCTCCCAGAGGCCTCCTGCGCCCTCTAGCGTCGGCCGAGGTACTCCGCCGCTCCCGGGAGCACACTTTACTACTCGACACAGCCAGGGGAGAAAAAGGGAAAAAAATTAAAATCGTCCGCAAGCCTCACTGTTCAACGTTGCAGAACCTCTTGATAAATTTTGTTCTTTGCAGAAATAGAAGCAGGCTGGATACGCTGCTGCCTTGTAAGCCTCTCACTCTGTATACCATGAATGCATTTCCAAGTAAAAACATTTAATTCCATCTCATTTTAATTGCCTGTGCAATCGAATGCGATCCCCCACAACGTTAATAAAAATATCTAACATTTAAGCAGCACCTACCATATGTCACAGGCTATGCTCAGTATTTGACATGGACAATATCATTTTATACTTACAACACCCTTTAAAGTGGGTACTTTGCTTATTGCCATTCACAGATGAGAATATTAAGGTTAGAGGAGTTTAATGGTTTCCCTAAGTGGTGGAAACAGAATCAACCTTAGACATTGTGCTCCATATTGCCAGATAGAAGATATTAGGTCTGTCCCTTGTGGTCATATTTGTTGTTTCTTTGTGGGATTGGGGGGGGGGTGTCTGTTTTTTAAATTGTATTATACATCTCACGCATAGACTTGTGGTCAAGTTGTTTCCTTGTTCCTTATGATAGGTCCCTGAAAGAACTCATAAATTAAAAGGGATGCATTTTACTGGCTTTATACTTACTGCAAAACTTTTCTCTAAATATATTAGACTGTACCCAAAGAAGACCGTGTGCTTTTGTAGTCTTGTGATTAAAAAATTTCTCAGTCTTAATTTTTGACACAGTAAATGTTGATATTTATAACCCACGTAAACAGAAGCTCCTCAGTAGGATTTGCGCGTGTAAAGGATTCCTGGGACCAAAACCCAGATGACAACTCCCCAGAAGAAGAAGCCTGAGTCAGTCTCTTTCTCCTGCCCCTGTCCGGTCCACCAGCTCTCTCCTAGCTGCAGCAGCTTTTCCCTTCTCTCCTATTAGGTATTTTGCCTTTTCATGCTTGACCCTCCCTCCTGGCGACAATCCTAGCGATTCTCTTGGTAATTGGGCTAAATTCCATATGTTCCTCCAAAGCCAATGCAAGGGTACAACCAGGAATCTTCAGGACAAACCTGGATGCCAGTTTATTCCATGCCTCACCCCAGGAGCGCTAAGAAGTCTTGGAAGCGGCGGTGCGGTGGGGTAGAAAGAGAACTGGCTTTTTTTCCCCCAGCTGGGAATTAGGAGTAAGTTATTTAACCTCTAGAATTTTAGTTTACTTATGTGCAAAATGAGAACATGATGTCCAGTTTTAGCGTTGTGAAAATTACATGAAATTAGGTAAAGTCTCTAGCACCAAACTTGCCAGAGAATAGGAATTCAACGATGTTTCCTATCTGCTTGATGTATCTTCATTCATCCCTTTATTTTCAGCTTTCTCATGCCTTTGTTTCCTGTATGGCCCTTGTAAACAGCGTCTACCTGGGTTTTTAAGAAACCAATCTCACAATCCAAGTCTAACTCAAGACTATAATAAAATTTATCTGTCCCTTGGGTTGATGGGTGCTGGATTACCTTCAGTACTTATTTATTATGTATTGTGCATTCATTCATCCATCCATTCATTCATTCATCATGTAAGTTATGACTCCGCCCCTGCAAGCATTCCCCTAGTGCACATGTGAAAGACTTTCCAGGAGTGCAACGCAGGCCCTTGGGTGTGCTTATGTTCTATTTTACCAGGCAATGCCACACTGTTTTCCAAAATGGTTACACAAATTTATACTCCCATCACAATTTGTAAAAGTCCCTTTTGCTCCAGATCATTATCAATTCTTACTATTTGGCTTTTACTTTTTTTTTTGGCCAGTCTGATAGATGAGAAATACTATACTCTTGCGATATTAATTCCAATTTTCCTGATTAATAATAAGATTGAGTATCTTGTCATTTGTCTCTGGTCTTTTTGTGTTTCCTTTTGGTGGAAATGCTTATTCATGTCTTTAGCTCTTCTTTTGAGGCAGGAGGTGAGCATTCTGGATAATATTTGTTTGCCTATGTGTTACAGATTTCTTTTTTGCAGTTTATGGTTGGTATTTTTACTCACTTTTATATATTTTTCCATAAACAGTTCTTAATTTTAATATAGTCAAATGCATCAATCTTTTCTTTCCTGTTTGTGTTTTGTATAAGACCGTCTGGTAAGACCTTCCCTACCTAAAACCACAAAGAGATAATTTTCTATATCTTTTCACAACACTGTATAACCTTCTCTCTCACATTTTAGTCCTCAATCCATGTGGAAATTATTTTGTGGTTGGTGAGGTAGAGATACAATTTCATCTTCCATCAATGTGGATAATCAGTTATCCTAACATCATTTATCAAATCTTTTGCCCATTGGTTTGAAAAAAGTCCTTCCTTCATTCAGATTGTTTATTTAACATTTTTCAATAAAGTTTTATGATTTTCTCCATATATTGCTTCCACATAGTTTAGTAGATTTAAAGCAAAATATTTTAGTTTTACTATTATAAATGGCATAGTTTTTAAAATTCTATTTTCCAATTGATTTTTGCTTATGTATAGAAATGCGGTTAACTTTTATATATTGATTCTACATCTAGCAAAATTCTTATTAGTCTCAACCATTTCTATAGATTATTTTGGATTTTCTTTGATAATTACATCACCTGTAAGTAATGTCTGGTATTTTCCTTTCTAAAATATTATTTTTACCTACCTCCCTGTATTTGCTGGACTCTCCTGTATAATATGGCATCTATGATGGAGGCCATCTTTATCTGGTTATTAATTGATTGCAAAGAGAATCTTGTCAATATGTTATTATTAGGAATGATGCTTGCTATAGCTTTTTTGGTATACCAAAATGCCCTTTATAAGTTATGGAACATTTGCAGAACTTTTTGTTATGGAAAGGAGTTTTATTGAATGTTTTGCCCCCGTCTATTGAGACAGTGAATGATTTCCCCTCTTTAAATTCTTAATATGATGTTGTCTTTGAATCCTAATGCTAAACTAATCTTGTGTTCCAGGCCATGATTCTTTCTAAGTACTGCTTGATTTAATTTGTTGATATTTTGCTTAGTATTTTTTTTTTTTGGTCTTTTATTTTCCTTTCTTGTACAGTTATCAGATTTTGGTATCAAGATTATACAGTCTTTTATCCCTTGGAAAAGTTTGTCTAAGTTTGTAATTAATTGTTCCTTGGATTAGCTGTCATGTCAAATGGGCCTGGAGGTTTCTTTGTGCGAAAGTTTCTGTCTACTGATTCAATTTCATTAATATTATAAGAATATTCCAATGGATATTTCTTCTAGAGTCAGGATGGGAAGTTACATTCGAAAATTAATCCATTACATCTAAATTTTCAAATCAGTGACCGTAAAATAGGGCATTCTTACCTATTATATCTCAGAAATATCTATAGGTAAGTCCTCCTCCGTCCTACTATTTCTTGTTTGTCTTTTCTTTCTCACCCTGACTAACCTTGCGGAGGGTTTGGCAGTTTTATTTGTCTACTTCAAAGAACCAATGTTTGGCATTGATGAGTCTCTCCTTTCTGTTTGTTTTCTATTTATTAACTGTGGCTTTTATCTTTATGATTATCTGCCTTCCTTCTGCTTCCTTTGAGATTCGTCTGCTGGGATTTTTTTTCTGGCTTCTTATGATGGATGCTTGGTGCCTTAATTCCGACATATTACTCTCTCTCTCTCTCTCTCTCTCTCTCTCTCTCTCTCATTTTCTGCACTGACTCATATGCAGGATAAATGGGCTATGGAGGAGAGTGGCCAAGTTTTCATATTCCCAGTTGGCTGGTAACTCCTACAGTGGAACTCCACTAACAACCTATGGTATGGAGGTCACAAAATGGCAAAAGAATCTGAACAGACATGTAGGAAGAGTGTTGTACAAAGCACTATGAGTACAGGTTCTAGACACTGCCATTCATTTTCAGTACGATCATTGGGGATTATTTCTCCTTTCTGAAGTCTTAGTTTCCTCACCTGAAAATTTAACAAGTTGCTCAAACAGTTTCTAGTTCTCTCTAGCTCTCTCATCCAATAATGTTTTACTTCCACTAGTATAGTTCTGTGAAGGTAATATTAAAAGCCTACCTGGACTTCAAAGGTTTATTATTCTTTCCCATGCTACAAATTAACAATGATGTGTAAGATGGAAATGAAGACCGGCTATCTGAACTGCATGATCTATAGGCTACCTACATTCCCAACATTAGCCTATATAACCTCCTCCTTAAACTTTCATTACTTTCTCCTTCCCTCCTTTCTTCTATCTCTTTTTTCTTTTTTATTTTGCGTGTGTGGTGCATGAATGTGGTGTGTGTGTGTGTGTGCTTGTGCATGCATGCACACGTGTTTGCATGCATGCAGGAAGTGTGTGTGCGTGTGTGCAAAAGCTGGACCATATGGCGATTCTATACATAGCTTCCTGAGAAACAACCAAACTGTCTTCCACAGGGGCTGTACCATTATATATTCCTACCAGCAGTAATGCGTGTTCAAATTTCTCCACATCCTCTCCAACATTTGCAGTTTTTTGCTTGTTTGATAACAGCTATTCTTATAGGTGTGAGATGATACCTCATTGTAGTTTTGATTTGCATTTCCTTTATGGTTAATGAAGATGAGCAACTTTTCATGTGCTTTTTTTGCCATTTCTATTTGCTCTTCAGAAAAATGTCTATTCCCATTTTATAATGGGGTTGTTTGTAAGTTATATAATTTCTTTATATACACATGATATCAAACCTTTATCTGATTTATGGTTACCAAATATTTTCTTCCATTGAGTTGGTTACCTTTTCATTTTTTTTGACAAACTCCTTTGAGGCACAGAAGCTTTTAATTCTGAGGAGGACCCATTTATCTATTATTCTTTCATAGCTTGTGCTTTGGATGTGAAGTTCAAGAAGCTATCTCCTATCACTAAGTCTTGAAGATGTTTCCCTATATTTTCTTCTAGGAGTTTTATGGTACTAGCTTCTATATTAGGTCTTTGATCCATTTTGAGTTAATTTTTGTATAGAGTGTAAGATAGGGGTCCTCTTTCATTCTTTTGGCTATTGACATCCAGTTTTCCCAAATCCATTTATTGAAAAGACTATTCTGTCCTAATTCAGTGGATTTGGGGGCCTTGTTGAAGATTAATTGACCATAGATTTGATGGTCAATCTCTGTGCTCTTGATTTGGTTCCATTGTTCAATATTTCTATTTTTGTGCCAGTACCATGCTGTTTCGACCACTTTGGCTTTACTGTAAGCTTTAAAGTCAGGAAGTGTTAAGCCTCCCACTTGGCTCTCCTTTTTTTTTTAGGATATCTTTAGCTATTCAAGTTTTCTTTCCCTTCCAAATAAATTTGATAACTAGCTTTTCCAAGTCTTCAAAATAGGTTTTGAGAATTTTGATTGGTATCACATTGAATCTGTAGATCAATTTGGGTAGAATTGACATCTTAACGACATTCAACCTTTCTATCCATGAGCATGGACTATCTTTTCATCTACTAAGTTATTCTTTGATTTCTTTAAGTAATGTTTTGCACATCCCTGGTTGAGTTTATTCCTAAATACTTGATTCTTTTAGTGGCTATTTTGAATGGAATTTTTTTCTTGTCTCCTCAGATAGGTCCTTGCTTGTATGTAGAAACAATACTGATTTTTGTATATTACAATCTTGAATCCCACTGCTGTGCTGAATTTGTTTACTAGCTCAAGTAGCTTTATTGTAGAGTTCTCAGGATTTTCAATATATAGGATCATGGCATCTGCAAATAATGAAAGTTTAACTTCTTCTTTTCCTATTTGGATGCCTTTTATTACTTTTTCCTGCCTACTCACTCTAGCTAGAACTTCTAGTACAGTGTTGAATAATAGTAGTGACAATGGGCATCCTTGTTTCATTCCTTATCCTAGGGGGAATGTTTTCGATCTCTCACTGTTGAGAATGATGTTGGCTATGGGCTTTTCGTATATGCTCTTTATCATAGTGAGGTAGTTTCTTTCTATTAGGAGAGAATGCTGAATTTTGTCAAATGCTTTTTTAGCATCAATCAATATGATCATGTGATTTTTTTCTTTCGATTTACTAATGTGCTGTATTACATTGATAGGTTTTCTTATGCTGAACCTGGCACTTACACTTGCATCCCTGGTGTAAACCCCACTTGGTCATGATGTATAATTCTTTTAATGTGCTGTTGGATTTTGTTTGCTAAACTTTTGTGGAGAATTTTTGCATTTATATTCATTAGAGAGATTGGTCTGTAATTTTCTTTTATTGTAGTATCTCTATCCTGTTTTGGTATCAGGGTGATGTTGGCTTCATGAAATGAGTTAGGTAGTGTTCCTTTTTCCTCAATTTTTTGGAAGAGTTTGAGCAGAATTGGTGTTAGTTTTTTTTTGAACTGTCTGATAAAATTCCCCTGTGAAACTGTCTGGCCCTGGGTTTTTCTTTGTAGGAAGATTTTTGATAACTAATTAAATCTCTTTACTTATAATTGGTTTGTTAAGATTTTCTGTTTCTTCCGAAGTCAGTGTTGGTAGTTTGTATGTTTCTGGAAATTTGTCTATTTCATCAAGTTATCTAGTTTGTTAGCATATAGTTATTCGTAGTGTCCTCTTATGATTTTTTAAATTTCTTCAGGATCCATGATAAGGACCCCCCTATCATTTCTGATTTTATTTGCACCCTGTCTTTTTTTTTTTTTTTTACTTTGTCAGTCTATTAGAGATCCATCAATTTTATTGATTTTCTCAAAGAGCCAATTTTTGATTCTTGATTCTTTCTATTGTTTTTTGTTCTCCAGTTCATTTATTTCTGCTTTCATTTTGATTATTTCTTTTCTTCTATTTGCGTTGGGGTTAGTTTACTGTTCTTTCTCTAGTTCCTCCAGCTGGGCATATTTTTCTCTTAAATAAAAGCACTAAAAATTATACAGTTCCCTGTAAGTACCATAGCACACCATAAGTTTTGGCAGTACTTTTGCTCCTTCTTTCATCCATGAGCTATTTGGAAGTTTTTTTAAAAAGTTTTTAAAAGTTTTTTTTTAGTTGTGTTTTGGTCATTTTTTAACTCAGTTGCATTTTAGTTAGAAAATATGGTTTCTGTTATACCAGTCCTTTGCTTCTATTGAGTCTAGCTTTATGGCTCTGCAGGTGATCACTTATTTAAAATATTCCTATGTGTTTGGAAAAACATGCATTTTTAAAGTATGTGTAATATTGAATGGCATCTAAACTTGTTAATTGTGCTATTTAAACCTTCTATAAACTTACTCATGTCTTGTATGCCTGGAGTATTAATTTCTGGGAGGGATATGATAAAATCTTCTGTTGTGTATTTGTTAATTTCTTCTTATAGTTCTGTCAATTAAAACAATGAAATTATGCTATTAGTTGTGTGCCATTTTTAAATTGCATATCTTCCTGAGAAAATGAACTTTTTATCACTTTGGAATAAATCTATCACTAGTAATGTTTTTTGCTTTACTCTTTTATTGGATAGTGATTTGGCTATGCCAACTCTCTAGTGTTTATTACTTATATTTTTGGTTAATAATGACTTGATACATCTTTTTCATTTTTTGACTATCTCTGAGTTTTTATGTGCTTCGTGTAAACAGTATATATTTTAATATTTTTAAATCCCCTTTGAAAATCTTTGCCTTTTAATGAAAACTCAATCCATTTACATTTATTGAGATTACTAATACATTTTAATTTATTTTTCCTGTTTCATTTTATTTCCATTTGGCCCATTTTGTCCCAGTTTCTATCTTTCCAACCACCTTTTTTCTTCTTCATGTTGTTTTTAATTTAAAACTGTTTCCTGCTTCTTCCTTCCAATTTCCCTGCAAATTTGACATTATTGTGGCTTTATAAGTCATGTGTTTAGTTTTACTAATTTATTTTTCCATACCTCTTCACAACTTTTGTTTTTGCAACTTTAACTTTTTATTTAGGATCACTTTTTTTCTGTCTTAAGTTGGATGATTTAGGATTTCTTTCATGAGAGCTTTGGCAGATAAACCAGGAAAACTATCCATTTTGCTTATTTTGTCTTTATTCTTGAAAATATTTTCTGAGTATAAAACTCCAGGCTGTGAGTTCTTACTGCCTCAAAGCTATTGCCCCATGCTCTTCTGGGCTCCATTGTTATGCTCAGGAAGTCAGACTTTAGTCTTGTTGCCAATTCTTTGTAGTGTTAGTTTCATCTTTTCCCTCTGGCTTTTCTCTTTGGCATTCTACGGTTTCATTGTATGGCTAAATGCATTCTGTTATGGTTGATTTTGAATCATTTATCCTATTTGAAATTTATGGGGGTTCGTGGATCTGAAGGCTGGTCCCTCAACGATTCTGAAAAATTCTTATCATCTCAGCCTGATTTTCTCTCTTTGTGCAACTTCAATTAAAAATGTTAAATTTCATTTAGCTCTCCAAGTCATTTAACCAGTCTCGTATTTTTCATCTCCGTCTCTTTACCACATTCAGAATAATGTTTTAACTCCACTCATTCACTAATTTTCTCAGTTGTGTAATCTGTTTAATGTGTCCAAAATTGACATTTCTAATCTATATACTTTTCATTTCTAGAAGTCCTGTTTGAATCTCTTTCATTCCAAATCTCAATAATTCTGTTTCTTGTTCATATTTCCATTTTTTTTATTTGTCTTAACATATTAAAGTTACAATATAATCTGGATATGGTAGCTCCAATATCTGAAGTCTCTGTGGGTCTTTTTCTGTTGTCTGTTGATTCTGTTGGTTCTTATTCCTTGGTATTGCCTTTGACTGCAAGCTGCTCACTTGATCAATAAGAAGTCTCTGAGGTTTGAGTTGAAGTTGACTTTTTTCCCAAACGAATGTGTTTGCTACCATCAGCTGCTTAAGGATATTGCGCACATAAATTAAGTTAGCTGTCTGAAGTCTGTTTGGATCACATCAGAGATGGGAACTTGGGCGAAAAGCATTTAAGAAGGCCAGCTCATGGGCATGAATCGCCAGGGGAGTTTTCTCTTCACCCAGGGAAAAGACAGCATGCTTTAAAACCACGGGCGTCTTTTGTGAGGTTGTTTGTTTCACACTGACCTTGACACTGAGAGTTTAGCTCTAAGGGATCACAAATCTATGCAGCGGTCTCCCCTTACATTTTCTCACCTGGGACAGGCCCTGGGATCCCATGGATAACTGCTGGGCAGTGGCCCAAGGAGAGACACAGGTTCTCAGGGTCCAGAAGAAACCCTCGGGGTGAAAATTGGCTTTGGCATCTTCTTACCTTTCTGGGTTCCTGCTTTCACTTTTGGGATCTGTGGACTTCTTACTCTTATTCCATCTCCTACTCCATATCTCATGCACTTAAAAATATTTCATTTCACTTTATCCAAAATTTTACTTGTTCATTTTAAGAAGGTCATCTCTGGTATCAAATTGGATACAGCTAGAAATGGAAATCCTACACTCTGTCTCAACCTTCTTGTTCTGTGTTTTCCATTGTCCTACTTTCTCTCTGATCCTTTTTTTACCTGCTTCCACCTTTTTCTTCTTTTGATTTGTTTTGTTTATATTTTCCCATTTCTCCTTATACTGACTTGTAAGTGATGCATTGTTTCTACTCTTTTGGTAGTTACCCTCAAAATGTTATCATGCCTTACAATATTAGCCTTTCCCCTTGAATAATAACAAAACCTTTGAACACTAAATTCAACTATTCCCTTCCAATGTATATGGTACTTTGAAATCAGTATTTTAGCAATGTATATATTTTTACCTTATACAGAAAATATTTGTTGAGGTTTACCTACATATTTACCAATTCCTTTATTCACCATTTCTTCTTGAATGTCAGAGCTCTTTCTGAGATAATTTTCTTTCATCTTAAAGTACATCTTTCAGGAATCCTTTTGATAAACTTCTGCTGAGGACAAGCTCTGTTTTTAGTTGTATGAAAACATGTCTTTATTTCATCCTAGTATTCGAAAGAAAGGTATAAGTTCTGAGTTGGAAGGGTTTTTTTCCCTCAACACTTGGAAGATATTATTCTATCTTTTAGCTTCGGTTATTCCTGGTGATATCTCTGCAGTCAAGTCACTTTTTTAACTGTGTGCTCTCTGTTCTACTGTGTTTACTGTATGACCACTGACTGCATTTATGTTAGACCTTCTTATTCTCCTTCCACATATGTTAATCTCTCTCTCTCTTCCTTAAATCTTTAATTCATTGAGGCGTTCCAGGTAACTTAGATTTATCTTACTGTTTTTCCTCTCTTTCTAAAGAAGTGCAGGGCTTACTTTTTTTTTTAATATTTAGAAATATTTAGATGCTATTTGATTAAGTAAGGACCAAGAATATTATAGAAGGGTTTTATAGTTTGGCGATGGGATGCTTTCTCCCTAAATTTCCAGGGGAAATGCCATAAAATGAAAGCACACGATATTTTAATTGGGAGGAATTATTATACAATTATACAACTTGAACAAATAAATATAAAATATGTAAAGCATAACACATAATGCCTGACTCTTAGCAACTACTCATGTTTTGTACAATATGTATATATATTTTTAGTTTTTAGCTTTTTTAATTGTATGATATAACATATATACAAAGCAAAGAAGGAAAAAAGCAATAGTTTTCAAAGCACTCTTCAACAAGTAGTTACAGGGTAGCTCCCAGAGTTTGTCATGGGCTGCCATACCATCATCTCCGGTTTTTCCTTCCAGCTGCTCCAGAACATTGGAGGCTAGAAAGAATAAAAACTTTTTTATCATCACGATCAACTTTTTTCTTCTTTTTTGTGAAAAATAACATATATACAAAAAAGCAATAAATTTCAAAGCACAGCACAATAATTAGTTGTAGAACAGATTTCAGAGTTTGGTATGGGTTACAATTCCACAATTTTAAGTTTTTACTTCTAACTGCTCTAAGATACTGGAGACTAAAAGAAATAGCAGCATAATGATTTAGCAATCATACATGTTTGTTAAACCAGACCTTCTCTATATAATTCCACCATCATCTTGGGTCTCTCTCCCACTCTTTAGGGTATTTGGGCTATGCCCATTCAAACTTTTTCATGTTGGAAGGCACTGTCAATAATATGGGATGGGGGATGGAACTAGCTGATATTCTGGAGAGGCTAGCCCCTCTACTTTTCAGGACTTTTGTGGGTGCCAGGACCCATCTAAAGGTTGTAAGTTTCTGGGAGTTATCCTAGTACATGGAACACTTGTAAAATCTTATATATTGCCCTAGGTATTCTTTAGGATTGGCTGGAATGGTTTTGATTAGGGTTTGGCAAGTTATGATAGGTAGTAATGCCTAACTGAAGCTTGCATAAGAGTGACCTCCAGAGTAGCCTCTCGACTCTATTTGAACTTTCTCAGCCACTGATATTTTATTTGTTACACTTTTCTCCCCTTTTGATCAGAATGGCATTGTTGATCCCACAGTGTCAGGGCTGGACTCATCCCTGGAGGTCATCTCCCGCATCGCCAGGGAGACTTTTACCCCTGGATGTCATGTCCCACGTAGGGGAGAAGGCCATGATTTCACTTGCAGTGTTGGGTTCAGAGAGAGTGCAGCCACATCTGAGCAACAAAAGAGGTCCTCCAGAAGTAATTCTTAGGCATACCTCTAGGTAGATGAAGATTCTCTGCTACAAACATAAGCTTCACAACAGTAAGGTAGGGCTTGCTTTTTAAAATTGAAGTTTAATACTAATTCTCCCTTCTTCTACAGAAGAAATCTGTAGAAATCTGTTGTATACCTAACTATAATTGTATAATATCTATTTAGATTAAGATTATTTCAACAATTACATTTTTCATTTCATTTGCATGTTTTTTTTAACAATATTTCCTTGTTCCTACCTTTAAAAAAACATGTTTAATTCAAACAGTTGTTTTCTATTATAAACTTAACTCCTTCAATAATTTGAAGTTTTTGTGCAGGAGGTGAGGTGGCCTACATTGCTTAATTGTTTGCTACCTCTTGCTCATGGTGGTTGTTTCCTTGGGCGTATGATGACTACATTTAGCTTGACAATTTTGGATGTAAAGTAATCCATGAAAGTTCTGAGTCTTTGGGTCACTTTCTTCTACATTGCATTGCTTAGGGGTGCTCCTAACAGGGGACTATTTTAGCTCCTTTCATCTCCAAGTTTGGCCACTCCATATGCAGGTTTAAACCAGAAATCTGCTGTTGGTGCTAGCATTTGCTTGCAGGACCAGCCCAGTTTTGGGATTTTTCCATGCTCAAGCCTATTCTCTGCTTGCTGTTATTTTGTTTGTCTGTTTGGGATTTTTGTTTCTGTTTGGTTGTTTTGGCTACTGAAAATTTCCCTTGCTTGCAAATGAGCCCAACAGTGCTTGAAAAAGTGTGCTCATTATAGTCTATTACAAACCTAGATGGACTTTTGCTAACAATCCTTCACCATGTCTGGTCTGCCATATTATTGGATATTGGAAGTCTGGTCAATGGTAGGTGCTGGTTTGAAAGGATTAAGTACCCTAGAATAGCTACGTTTTAATCCTGATCCAATCTTGTGGGAGCAAGATTGGATTTTGCTCCATGTTCAATAATGTAGGTTGGAATCTTATGATTAGATAATCTCCATGAAGATATGACATGCCCAATTGTAGACATTAACTTTTTGATTAGATGGAGATGTGACTCCACCCATTCCAGGTGGGTCTTGATTAGCTTACTGGAATCCTTTACAAGAGGAAGCATTTTGGAAAGAACAACACACAAGAAACACCAGAACCATGAGAGCCCACACAGCCAGAGACCTTTGGAGATGAAGAAGGAATATGCCCCTGGAGGAGCTTCATGAAATAAGCCTGGAGAGAAAGCTAGGAGACATCACCATGTTCACCATGTGCCTTTCCAGTTGAGAGAGAAACCCTGAACTTCATCGGTCTTTCTTGAGTGAAGGTAACCTCTTGTTACCTTAATTTGGACATTTTCACGGCCTTAGAACAGTAAACTTGCAACTTACTAAATTCTCCCTTTTTAAAGCCATTTCGTTTCTAGTATATCGCATTCTGGCAGCTGGCAAACTAGAACAGGAAGTTACTATACTGACTCAGAAAATGTGGTTCTCCACCGTGGAGCTGCATGGATTCCAGTCCTTGAGTGGTGAGAAATTCACAAACAGTTATTCAAAGAAACAGACCAATATAGTTGTTGCTGAGTTACATCGATTTCTGAATCAGCCTTTTTAAAATGGGAATTAGGCTACAGAATGCAAACTTGTTTTGACACAGCTGCCATTTCAAATCTGAATGACAGAATTTAGTACAAAGGAAGCAGCACACATGTTAAAGCTGTCCCATGGTGCTGTCCTGATGGCATGTAACACTCTCCCCAGGGCACTGGTCTGTCTGTCAGCTCACATCAAACACACAGTTAGGACTAAGGGGAAGATGACCTTTTGATTCTTCAAATTTATTTCCTTCTCCCCTCCTTCCCCTTTTTCTCTTTTTGTAGCTGAAAAAATATTTAGTGCTCAAGTTTAGAGTCCAAAGAAGAACAAACCACTAGGAATCGAAGGGAATCTCGATCCAAGAGTCTTAGGTCCTCTAACATCAGAAATTTCCAAAGATGGAAAAGAATGTGTCTTTTCAGAAGCATCTAGGATGTTTTTGAAGTATTTTTTGAATGCTAGAATAAGTAATTTATTTGATGTCTTCATAATAATATGTGGCCCTCTGTTTTCACTCCTGTCAGATACGGATATTTAAAAGCTCTCTTCCTGTCCCTCAGTAAGGCCTGTATATAATGTAGAATTCATCTACAATAAACTGAAAGCAGCAAAGATTACTGCATCTGAAGCTTATGATTCCAGTCAATAGTAGAACCGTCCCTTGTACTTTTGTGCAAAAATGGTTTTCCCGGTTTTACTTCCGTCTTGTGCACAAGGTAACTGCCCTTCAGACCCACAAACCAGGAGGGGCTCTGAGAACACCTGATCATTTTGAAGGCATCTGCCTTTACGTTTTCCTTTCAACATTCTACTAACTGGGAGCAGTTTTGCCTTGAAAAATCAGTAGACGAGGCTTCATTAAATATTAAACACTGTTTTCTGTCTTTGCAATTGTCTACCCTTTACAGAATCCTCAAATGTTGAGAGCATACAAGAGAGCAACAAAAATCTTTATGAACCACAAACTGCTATTTGCAAAACCCAGCTCATTGACATGCTGTTGGCTTCTTATTAGCAGTTCAGCACCTGTTGCTCTTCCGATTGGAGCAATTGTTATGATGGCACCACTAAAGGATTGTTTTAACGGAAATTGGAAACGATGTATTTATTGATTATAGTCAATAATTCAAAATGAAAGAAAAAGGATACAAAATAAGCCTTCTGTTGCCTCTTCCAAGATCTATTCCTTTGCCTTTACATATGTAATTGGAAGTATAGATTTTTAACCTGTTTTATATTCCTTTGAACATATTTCCCCTTCTGTAATTTTAAGCCCTTAAAAAATCTCAGGGACAGTTGGTTTTCCTATTAGTGCCATCTGCTGGTCTAGATATACTGACTGGGTTCTGCTTTGTAAGTTTCAATGCTCTAAGAACTGGGAATAGACTTTTAAAGGAATGAAAAATCTTCACTCAGAAATGTGGAAATAATTTTATTCACATCTACATGATATTTTGCTATATTTCAATTCACACATCCTTTTTACTCATCCACAAAAGCTATTAGTATCATCACTCCAAGTCATGAATATGTATATACACATATTATTTTATACTATGTGCTATTTTATATATTAAGGCTGACAGTTGGCATTTTAGGTTTCCCTTGATGGTTACAAACTTTTGGAAAGTTAACATTAATGTTTAAGTACATAATTTTGAGAAACAAATTTCAAGCCATCTTGAAATTAATTATTAGAACATTTTATATGTGGCTTAAAGTAATTCTTTCCAGTCTCAGAAAAGAGCATTTATACTTATCTCATATATTATTAAACAAGTGGATTTTGAACTAGTGAATCTTAGATACTTTCTTCGTTGTCATATTTTGTTATCAGCATTTTTTCCTGGTTTTCTGTAATCTATGATTGACGCCTTCCAAAATCCCAGATGTGCACCATTTTTTTATTATACTGTTATAAATAGATTGCTACCAACGATTTGTAATCAAGATGGCTTTCAGATTAAGGGATATCTGTCAACCTTTCTACGCGCAGTGAGCTCCACGAGATACCCAGTGATTTGTTTGCTGGACCTTTGGCTTGCTCGCTATCAAAAGTGGATAGCTGAACACTGGAACACAAGCTCGCTTTCCTCTGCTCACTGATGAGATAATTTATGTTGATTCAACTCTTCACAAATTGCCATCTGTCAGCTTTGCTTTTTCAAATCCCTCATCTCCTTCTTTCATTGCATTCGGTTGAACTGGCAGGAACTCAGATGCTGGCTGGAGCAGTCTCTCAATCAGTCGTGCACATCTCGCTTACGAGTTGCCTAGCTTCCAATCTCAACTGTGGCAATATTTTCATTTGGCTTTTCGTCGCTCTCTGCCCTGCAGGAGATCCAGAGGCAGCAACCTCCTGACACCTGTGGCCCCCACAACTGGATGGAGAAGTACTTTGGCATCTGCATCTTCCAAATAATGTACCTTTGTTGGTATTCTCTGGTCTTGTTTCATGCTCACGGGAATTAGATACATCAAACATTCAAGCTGATAGTACCTGCTGCTTCTTGTGCCTAGAGCACAGACCAAGAGTACCAAAGATTTCCGTCCCAAAGGGCCTGGCTTTACATTCTTTATATAGATCTGAATGAATCTTTCTGTAGCCCTGGAATATAGGAAAAGTTATCTGATGCTAATTAGAAAGTAGACATGCCTCATTTAATTAATAAGAACATGATAGCATGATGAAAATCTCTATGTAGGCAGACTAAAATTAAGCATAAGAAAATCTGAATTTCTCTAGAAGTGCTATTCCTAAGCCAAGGTTTCTCAAGCTCAACTCTGTTGACTTTGGGGTCAAATAATTCTTGTCATGGGAAGTGTGGGGTGTTTAGCAGCATCCTTGGCCTCTATCCTTTAGATTCCCATACACACACCCCCTTCTCCAAAGATATGACAACCAACAGGGTCTCCAGTCATTGCCATGTGCCCACCCTGTTGAGAACCATTGCTCTAAGCAGCCATTATCTAGGAACATGGGTACTATTTCAGGGAAAGACAAAACTACAATAGGAGCCAAGAACCAGAAGTCCACGTGGCTTCAGTTAGTTTTCAGAGGGCATCACTGTAAAGAAAATGTCAAAGCACTTCAAACATGATGTGGTAGTTAGATTCAGTTGTCAACTTGGCTAGGTGAAGGCACCTAGTTCTGTTGCTATGGACATGAGCCAATGGTACATGAACCTCATCTGTTGCTGGTTACATCTGCAGTCGGCTAGGAGGCGTGCCTGCTGCAATGAATGATGTTTGACTTAGCTGGCTGGTGCTTAAATGAGAGACTCAACATAGCACAGCCCAGGCAGCTCGGCATACCTCATCTCAGCACTCGCAGCTCAGCCCAGGCATTTGGAGATGCAGAAAGGAATCAACCCGGGGAAAGTTGTTGGAACCAAGAGGCCTGGAGAGAAGGCCAGCAGAGATTACCCTGAGCCTTCCCTCGTAAGAAAGAATCTCAGTTGAAAGTTAGCTGCCTTTCCACTGAAGAACTAATGAAATAAATCCCCTTTTATTAAAAGCCAATTCGTCTCTGGTGTGTTGCATTCTGGCAGCTAGCAAACTAGAACACACGATATGAAAACAGCACTGAAAACTGGAGAGGAATGTGAAAATATTCCTCCTAGAAATGGCTCGTTCCCACTGACCTGCACATTCTCCCAGCACGATCTGGGGTCTGGATGCAGCCCACGTGTTCTAACAGAAATGGACCTGAATTCTGGGTTTCACAGACTGGTGCCACTTGGAAAACAAACTTGCCTACTTTCTGTTGGGACAGGTATTTATTCATTTTATGTAACATGGCTCAGAACCACCATTGCATGTTAAAAAGGAATTTTTAATACCAAAAATTAAGAGTATATAATTTCAAACTAAAGAATGTTCTTTGTATGCAATAAATTTAGCTTAAAATTACTTATTTCTTATTTCTGTCATATCACCAGGGGCCTGTGAAAACATTGTCGTAGAGTGATGGTAGGGCCTAACCTGCTTTTAGTATTACTGATCTAATGGATTCTGAGGGATAAAAGGAGGAAAAGAATGTCCATTGGGCTGTGTCAATAGCATGGTTCTTGACCATAAATGAGCCTTCTGAATACACCCTCATAGAGTGCCTGTCTGTAACTGAAGATTGGGCATTTCTGGGAAACAGCGTCCCAGTGCTCAAAGCAACCATCAAACAGTAGCATATAGGAACTCTATTATGATCATCTCCTTTGGCCCAGGTCAAACATGGGGTTTATAAATTCTTTTTTTGGTTCTGAGAAACCTTTTTCAATGGGCATGTTGATAACATCGAGTGGTTTCCTTACTTCATGGAGTTGGATATACCACGAGCTAAAGCACACTCCTGAAAAATGGAAACCCAAACAATAAAGACCTGATATAACATGGTAAGTTCTAAAACTGACATGTTTAAGTCCAACCTACAGTCTTGTGACATAGAGGGATGGCATTTTACATAACCACATAGACGCTATGCCAGGTTCACCCCTTAAAGTAGCACCTTGCTCTGTAATTGTGGGCTCCTCGATTTGATCATGCCCTTAATGGATGGTAAAGACGATATGTTAGAGCAGTCAGACGCATGGGAAGCCAGACGACCCTAAACTGCAAACTTCTACATCTGTAAAATGGGGATGATAATAGTTCCCATGCCTTCCGGGTTTGTTGTGAGGGTTAAATGAGATACTACATAGGAAACTATGATCGGGTGCCTGGCATGTGGCAGCAAGTGCTCAGTAGCTCTAAGCTGCTAGCACTTTATTGCATAGTTGCAAAGGAAATAGAGTTGGTAAAGGGGCTACCAGATGAGAGTAATGTCCTCTCTTCCTCCAAAACCTTTAATAAGGCTACCTTAAAAGAATGAATGGTAAAATTCACAGGTGAGAAATGGGGCTAGCCTTCCTAGAAGTGATGCAAGAAATTCTAGATGCTTGATAGAAGAGGTTGGGAAACTCTAAATTAGGTATTTTTTTTTTAAAAAAAATCACTATGGTTTTGTAGAGAAATGTGATTTTTTTTTTTTAAAGAATCAATATATTATATCCTAGTTTAAAAGACCAAGAGGACCTACAAAGGCACCTTGGACTATAAAAAAAGGAGAATTTCAATTTCTTTCTGGCAGGGGTCACAGGGTTTTAAGAAGCAGACATGCAATTTCACACCCATCTGGGGGCAGACGATGGAAAGGGCTGCAGCAGACGGCCGCGGCTCCATCACTGGACAGCTCAGGCTCCGCTGCTCGGATTCCCGTCAGCCATGCCACCTTCTGAGCACATGCGGCTTTCCCTGCAGATGTCCCACTGGGAGACTATGCACAGGCACAGCCAACTGAGATGCCAGGGCCCACCTGGAAGTCCGGGGCTCACTGTAAATCACACATTTGCTGGTTTTGAGGGTTTGGAAAGTATGGGATGGTTTGGGCAATGCCTCCAGAGCAAGAAGATGCATGAGACATCCACCGCTGGACCTTGGAAGATTGTAATTCTGCCTCCCTGGCAACGCCTTCCCTATAGGGCCACAGAATTTAAATCCTCTTTATATCAGTAATCTCTGCACTTCTTCAATGCCCAAGTAGTGTGCTCTTTATCACTTAGAGTGGAACCTCCTATATTAGTCTGACTTACTGATAAATACAATCACTCACTAGCCAAATTAGGATTGTAGGTTCCTGAATGTAATCATCCCTCTCCCTTAAACAATAAGGCACTCAGTAAAATTCAATTATTAAAAATGTATAAATCTGCATATAAATTCAATGCATGGAGAATTTTTCTCAGAGGGTAAAGGGTAATCAAAGGCCCTAGGAGGAATAAATTAAAGATATCTGAAATGTGTCTGTAAGGTAGAATTTTCCCCTGCAGTGGATAGCTCTCAAAAGGAATTAAAATGCTAAACTTTTGATTAATTAAAAAAAAAACTTACCACCACGAAAGGTAGCAGAGAGAGCATCAGAAACAGTAACATCTCCACAGTTAGAAAGGTAATACAAAATAGAAATTTAGGAACTACTAGCTTTTGATCCAGAAGAAAACTCCAAATGGCACCACAGAGTGCACTATCATTAGAAAATTCCATGGAGTTTTGTTGTTGTTGTTTTAAATAAGAAAAGTTGTAGGTTTGCAGAAAAATCATGGAATACAGAAAATGCAATTCCCATATACCTCCTATTAACACTTTTCAGTAGTATGATGCATTTGTTATAATTAATGAAAGAATATTATTATTATTATACTATTAACTGTAGTCCATGGTTCACATTAGGGTTTCCTGTAAGTGTTGTACAGCCCTATGGTGGTTTTAAAAAAATTTTTATTCTAGTAACAGACATGAATTGGCATCCTTTCTTGTCACTTAATGGGAATGACTTTCAGAAGCTTATGCCACATAGTGAAGTCTGCCAAGTCTTAGTAGTAAAGAAATTACTGGAAATAAAAACCACATACTCCCCCCCAAAACTGTGTGTTGGCTAGTGGTCTTTAATACGGTCAAAATTGCCTATTTTACAGGTCAAAGAGCATTGTCTCAAGCCTTTTGGTAAGGTGATAGGAGTGGGTGGCTGGGCCCTAATGCTCTTCAAAAGATGACTCAGTGACTTGATTTTGGGGAAAACGTAGAGCCTGATGGCTGGAGAAGGTCTAGCCACAGTGTTCCCATCCTGGGTGCACATCAGCACTTTAAAAAAACTGATGTTTGGAGGCTTCCACATCCAATGCTAGCAAGTCATGAGACTCTGTTTTCATTCTAACAACCCAAATACACCATATATGTTACAAAATTAGATTGAAAAAAAAATAGAGAGCTGAAGACATGAAAAACTTAAATGAGCTACATTTCAGAAACTGTCCCAAAACTCAGACCCAGCTCAATCTCAGATCACACTGAATCAGTCTCCCCCACCACCCCCAGCAACCAGACACAGGTAAGGTCATGCCTTATTATAGAGTAAAATGTATCTACTTCAGTCTCTACTTTTCCTTTATACAAAATTCTGACATGCAAACAGAAATGATAAGACATTACAAAGGAGCAAGAAAATGCAACCAATGATCAAAAATAGAAAAGCATCAATAAAAACAGATGCAGAGGGTCCAGACATTGGAATGACCAGATAGGGTCTATAGTTTCCCAGCTGCTAAAACAGATATCTACAATGAGTTGACTGAAGCAATGGGAATTCATTGGCTCAGGGTTTTGAGGCTAGGAGAGCTTCAAAATTGAGGTGTCAGCAAGGCAATGCTCTCTCCCTGAAGACTGTGACATTCTGGGGCTGACTGCTGTTGATCCTTGGTCCTTAGTGTTTCTGTCACTTGGCAACACACTGAGAAGCTTATCATTTGACCTATAAAGGATTCTGGTGATTTGGATTCCTGATTGAGTGGGGCCACACTTTAACTGAAATAACATCTTAAAGAGAGCTTACTTACAATGGGTCCACATCCACCAGAATGTGGACCAAGACCAAAACCATGTCCCAGTGGGGTCCACAATTAAGCTCACCATGACAACTGATAACGATGCTGAAGGATAAAGATATAAAGAATGGTACACAAGCACTATACTCTAGCTAGAAAAGTTCCTCACAGGAGTATGGGTTAGTAGCTCTGAAGCTACTTTTTATGTAAGGTTGAACATACAAGGAAATATATTGTAGATAATGAGAGCCAGGTTTCTCACTATCAGAGAAAGACGCTACTGATTAGGAGAGGGGAAAGGGAAGAATGAACCCTGAGGTGCTGGATTGGAATTGGAGGCATCAACATGAACTCATATGTTTTATTAATCCATGTTCAGATAGATATAGAAATGTGTTAGATATGGTAAGAATACATTCATGTAATTCTGAACTCTACTCATTGAGAGGGCCTGGCAGCATCGCTATCCCTCAGTAGCAATGAGCACCCTCAGAACCCAGATCTTGGCTTCTAAATTCCATTCTCCAATAAAAGGAACAAGGGAAATAAAGTTTGATTCTAGGGCTTGGGTAGGGAAAAATACAAAATAAAATTGGAGCATCTTATGGTGCCAGAGAGTAAGGAAGTACTCAGAAAAAAAAAAGAATGGAAGTGTGCCAAAGCCACGGTGCTGACCTGGTAGAGTTCTCAATGGCTAAAGCTGGAACAATCTGAGTAATCAAATAGGGATCATATTGGATTTATAACCCACAGAATAAAATAAATATTTGTAAGCTCATACCGGTATAAGTAAATAATTGAATACATAGAAAAATTGGGCGGGGGGAGAGAGGGCTCTTTTTTTAGAGGAGATTTACAACTAATAAATGTGGAAGGAATAGGAGAGTTAGAAAATTATCCTTAGACCACCACGGTAAGAATTATCACAGCAAGATCCACCCATGGATGCTAAAATTGATGGGCAAAATTTTCCAGGGAAACAAGATACTTGAACTTCCCAAGTACCTCCCCAAGAAGCTCATTAACTAAAAAGAGAAGAATAGCAACTTTGCAGCAGGGAAACCCAGAAGACAAGACCTTTACCAAGTGGTGAAGGGTAACATCGCCACAAATAAGACACATCAACATCACGTGTCACCTGTTATGAGACACTAAAGGAGGCACATCACTTCAGCAGTATTTGCCAAAAAAAGTACACCCTCAATCTTACAATGATAAAGCACCGGACAAGTCGAGGGACAGTCAACAAAACCAGTACTCTTCAAAAGTGTTGAGGTCAAAGACAAGGAAAGGCTGAAGAACTGTCCCAAGATCGAAGACAAAGGAATCCAGACAAGCAAATGGTTTATGGGATCCTGGATTGTGTCCGGGAACAGAAAAACGACATTACTGAGAAAAACTGGTGCTATCCACATAAAGTCTCTAGTTAAGTTAATGCTAATGTGCCAATGTTAATTTCTCGATTTTGATAACCATGTTATTGTTATGTGAGATGTTGGTGTTAGGGGAAGCAGGGCGAAAAGTATACGGGGTCTTGCTGTATTATTCTTGCAGCTTTTCTGTGAATCTAAAATCATTTGAAAGGAAAATTAAGAAGGGAGAAGAAAAAAAAAGATGCTAAATGATCTAGTGGAAAAGGTTGACAACATGCCTGATGAGAATTTCCACAGAGACACAGAAACTACACATATAAAAAAGAACCAAACGGATATGTCAGAACTAAAAAATACTGATGCCTGGGTATTACAACCAAAATCCTGATTGAACTGTTCTGAAGCAGGGCACAGAGATTCCCAGGTAATTCTAATGACAACTGAGGCTGGGAACTGCCGGGCTAGCCTAATCAAATGAGCATTAACGTATGAAGAAGTTATCCATATCCGTCGGTGGTCCCTAAGACCAGCCCCACGCCAGGAGGCAAGCTGGCACTCCAGGCATCAGCCCCTGGGTGTCCTCCTGGCTGAGATCTATTTTAGCAACGTAGGAAAGCTCCCCATCCAGCTCAGGGCCGGCTTCCTCAGGCCCCCTCCCTCCTACGTGGTGGGGATGGGCTGGGGCCCACGTGGATACACCCCTTTTTCCAGCAACAACAGAAACAAAACCTCTGCGAGAGTGTTATGTTTTTCAACAGCGAAGCCCGTTAGAGGATCAGAGTAGGAGGTTTTCGTTGGGGAGTTGGTCACCTAGGCATTCCCTGCTTAACACGTACCAAAATTCCTGATTCCGGACAGAAAATCAAGCATTGAGCATAACCCACAGGGCTTGTACAGTCTAGGCACGGTCAGCTACTACCCGCATCGTTCCGGGAAAGTTTTATATCGGGTGGGGGCCGAACGCCAGCCTTGCAAAGAGGTTCTTTCTAAGGAGAGCAGTCTCAGGCTGGCTACCTTAGCTCTTTTTTTGCACATGTCCGAGCTCACCACCACTGCTACCATTTTACTGGGCACTTAGGAAAGGCCGGCTGCTTCACATGCATGATCTTGTGTCATCCTTATGACAATTCCGTGAGGTGGGTGTTATCTTCCTTTCATAACTGAGAACATTTGAGGCTTAGAGAAGTTAAATAATATACCCAACATTGCAGGGCCAATTGTTAAGTCTTCTCCAAACTCCCAGCTCAATTCTGATACATTGTATTCTGAGTCTTCAGCTTTTTTTTTTTCCCCATCAAAATTGGAGATAAATAATAGCTTTCCCTCTCTTTATCATAGAGCTTTTGTTTGAAGACTAAAATGATGTCTCTGAAAATACCTGGATAGAAGTTATAGAAATCCTGTTTTTTCATTGTTATCACCACACTGGATAGATATAACTAAAGAAGCATCTCAGTGTATCAATAAAAATGGCATTTGAAAAATCACCTGTAAGGGTTTCCTGAATCTCTTTTGTACATTTCAATAGCATAGGAAAAGATCACTTTCCCAACTTATTGTCAATTGGCCTATTTTGCCTTTTTTTTTTTCTTTAAAGGTAAGGATCTAGGCTTTGGCTTTTTATGTATTTCTGACTTCTTTCCCACTTTTCGGCACCCCTCTTCTTGGTCCTTGTGAAGTGTTTTGCACGCAGTTATGCTATGTACAACTCGAAGCTGCTGACACTTCACCATCCCATTGTAAAACTGTGCCCAGCACATCCTCTCTAGTAGTTTCAATTTAATCAACATTAAGCTCATTTCTATTACAAGCCCTTGTGCATGTATTTCAACAATTGGAAACCAAAACCTGAAAGAGAGAACCTCTCTGCTCTGGTCAGGAATAAACAGCCCTTTGCACTGTGCCCTAGAAAGCCTGGCCTTTCCCCATCAGCCCCAGAGCAGGAAATCAGCAGACAGTCCTGGGCTGACTGTGCCTTGTGGAAACTTCCAGAGAGGAGTGGCCTTTGCCAATCTTCTCCTTTGGTGGAACAGTCAAGCCACGGCTGTTGCAAAATTTATGCCAATGAAGCAAAGATGCCGACTGAGGATTTTAACTAAAAGATAACCTTAGTGAAATTAAGAGTCTAAGGTTCAGAACAGGGGCTGGCAAACTTTTTATTGTAAAGGACCAGATATTAATAGTTTAGACTCCCTGGGCCGTGCCGATTCTGCCTCAACGACTCAGCTCTCCTGCTGTAGCATGTACACAGCCTTAGACAATGTGTAAGCAAATGGGCATGGCTGTGTTCCAATAAAACTTTATTTTCAAAAACAGGCAGTGGGTTGGATTTGGCTTGCGGGCTGTAGTTTGCCAACACCTGTTCTAGAGCATTAGCAGAATTTGCTGTAATTTTTTCCTCTAATTTAAGATGCCCAGGGAATAATTAACTGCTATACTCATAATGTGCCGTATTAGTCCTACCTAGAACACAGGCACAGTCCTCATACCCAAATGCTAGAATTTACAGATGTGAAATGTGTTCAGTTTCCTTTATGATGGATAGCAGTGCCAATCATTCTTAAATATAGAAATGCAGATAGAGCCGGCATGTGTTAATCAATTGTACATGAGCCTTCTTATTTGGTACGCTGCCAGATCCTATATGGAGAACAGCTGGGATCTCACTGCTTTTGCAAAATGTATTAAGGTACAATGACAAAAGAACTATATCCAGATGCCTGTACACTGTAGCACATCTGAAATGAAGCTAGGTTGCAAAATAAATTACATTCACACTGGTCCCACCACACAGATATTCTTTGGATACCATATTCTACAAATACAAGTAAAATCTAAGCAAACTTTTATGTTTGCAGCAGTTTTTTCCTAAATGCAGTCTGAATTTCAAAATGTAACTGTGCTTATTCTGTGATTGATTTGCACAAAATAACTCCATGCATGCCACGAAACACCATTTGAATTTTAATCATAGATATCTTGAGTTTTCTCCCTGTGTTAAAACGATGGTCAGTGGTAGCAAACAATTGTTACAACCAGTAGATGGCATTATAACAGCTAGCATAATATTTAAAACCTATTTTTTTAACATCAGACTAGCTGATTTATGAGGGCTCACCCTCTCATATAATTTTAATCGTTTTCATTTTTAGCCCTACTCTTCAGAGTAGAATTTCAAAACTTTCACCCAAGAAATTGTTAGAAAGAGTTAAAAAGAAAAAAAAATCCTCTAACTTGAACTTCATAGTTCTCCACTTCCACAGAAGAAGCAAACTAATGGTCTGACTTCTTCAAATGGTTATCATTGAAAAACATTAAACACTGAACGTGGGCATTTCAACTACAGTTTGTTCTTTATGATTGAATAAAGCCAAGTTGCTGATTGCTGGACCAGGACTAAAAAATATAATATGTGTAATTCCAAACACCCTCCAACTTGGATAAATTCCATGAGCATCAATTGAGTTTAAAAGTTTCATAAATAATTAAATTACTGGGTAGGAAAGACCAGAAGGAGAAAAACCAATAGATTGAATTCTACTCCTTTGAGCTCAATTTGCTTTTTAGCCAACTCTATCTATAACCTATCTGCAACTGCAACAAACTAGAGTCATTCAAAACGCATCCATTTTCTTATACAACCTCATGGAACTTCAGTGTACACCACACCTAGATATACATTTCAGAGGGAGGCAGAATTGGTATGTCTCAACTCTTTCTTTTAGCTGCTGTGCTTATCAAAGCCAATATCTTAGATCCTAAATAATCTGGGGACAAAAATTAAAAGAATTTTTTTATTAAGCCTTTTCTAGATTGTGTTTTAATTCAATTGATGGCATAAATAAAGTAGCATTCTTGGAAATGGCCAGGGGTCTGCAGGGGAAAAGAATAATATAATCAGAGACTTGTTCCTTACTTTAATCATGAGCCATAAAAACAGTCAAATCCCATGTCATGCTGCAGGAAAGGTTACATCAGCATTTCATATAATATTGATAGTGTAAAAGAAACCCTGCATCTGACTCCAGTATGACATTAATCTTCCTTTTCTCTTTATCCCTTATGCCATCCTCCGCCCACACTCCCAACCCCAACTCAGCTAAATGTGTCCCCTGGTGCCGTTCTGATAATGGAGAAAACTGGCTGGAGAGTCCTGGCAGAACAAGAAATCCAGACTGCAGAACAAGTAAGAGTATCCTACTGCACCCTAGGGAAGCGTCATTGTGCCTTTTAAGTAGGGGAACCAGCTGGACAGGTGTGTCGAGGCTTGAGGGGTTTCCAGACAAGGGGCTTTCAGTGCTGAGGCTGGGAAAGAACAGGACAAGTCGGAAAAGAATAAGACTCCTATTTCTAAGGGACCTGTGACTTCAGAATATGAAAGCTTCACTTGAAATATTTATTTGACCCTACTTATATGAGAAATCGACATGGGCAAGTCACAATATTGGGCTCCCCTCATTAAAGCTACAGGTACCGAGACAAAGGTCAGGGATCGATTGTCACGAGAGCCAGAGAGCTTTTTCTAGGTTCCCAGACATCTCCCTTAACCCCAACCACTAGACTCCCAGGGCTTGGGAGGGTGGAACAAGGGCTTTCGAGAGCTAATGATGCAAGGAACTCAACGGCCAGATTTGGAACAGCAAATGGATCCGACTGGCAATCTTCTCCTGTGGCATTGCCCTTCTGTAATACTCATTGAAAACTCATTTGTACTCAAAAGAATAAATCAAAGCAACTGTAAAAGAGCTCAGTCATAACGATTCACTCAATGCAATCACAGTTACTTCTCAGCGAAGCGGCTGTGGATAGAATGCCAGGTGGGGTTCAGTTTTTGTGCCTGCCTGTGTGTGCTCATCTCAGGACTTCTGGTAAACAAGCAATTTACGAGCAGTTCCCTCAATGGGGGCTGTTTCATCACCTCTATTCCAAAATCCAGGCAAGGGTGACGTCTGATTCAGCAGTTGAATAGGCAGAATTTTCAAAAGGTCCCTTCTGTTACCGTACACTGAAAACTCAAAATGAGCCTAATTCTATTTGGTGTGAATTGTGCCCCATAAAAGGATTTCTTTATAACGACTCCTCCCTTAGATTAACATAGCCTCACCTTAGGCCACATAGAGAAAGCAGAAGACTTCTCTGTGTGGTCGCATCCCTTTCTGCCATCTTGCCTTAGACCCCTCACTTTTCATCAACCACTCACCTTCCCCACATCAGCACCAATTCAGGGACTTTGTTCACAAGAGTCCTGGGCCTGTGGGATCCCAGGCTGGCACTACTCTCTGTGCAGTGTGCCTGCTGAAAGTGGCAGATGGGTTGTGTAGGCAGCAGTTGCACAGAACCCAGAAATAGGTTCCACAGTATTTGCATATATATAAGCTATGGGTGCAGCATAATGGGCTTCTGAAACAGCAATACTATCCAAAGGCCAGCATTGTTTCAAAGTAGGCACTAAAAAGTTAAAAGAACACAAACCAAACCAAAACAAAAGCTCTTCTTATTTGGCATGACTTCCCTCCTAAACAATCTGAAATTACCACTGGTATCAGGCCATTGGTGACTCCATAAAAAGCCTAAAGAAGCTCAAGAGAACATATTACTCTGGACAGGTCATCAGCAACTTATTATACACAGTTATTCCAGAGTTCAAGGGAAAGGAAGGACAGGCAGATAATGTTGACTCCAGGACCTTCCAAGCACGTACTGAACAAGAGTCCCAGGTAACCGAGAGCTAGGAGATTGCTGATAAAGATATAGTTAATCTACTTGACAAGCTTATCAAAGGCCATTAGCGGTCCACCTTTGCCTTACCTCCCTATAAGAGGCGGATATCTGGCACAGCCATGGAGCCATGGGATTTCTAAACATTCCCATCAGATATTTGAATCTAGTTCATGCTAGCCCTTGAAGAACAAGGGGAGTGTTTGAGAATGGCTAGATATTAGAATGAGTCATTTTTAGTGAAGATAAGTCTTATAGAGATTTGGATTCCTGCAAAGAAAATATTTACAGCTTAGTCATTTAAAAGCCAAACTGCCAGCACTTTACTTATTTTTAGTTAGAGAAGAGGGATTGGCATTCACCTTTTCTAGGGGTTAACTCATTTTATGAAAGAGGTGTAGCGGTTGATTAGACACCCTGAGTTCAAATCCATGCTCTGCTCCTTGGTGATGACACGAGACTCACAGCTATTTATAGCTATTTACAAGCTATTTACAATTTAGCTTGTAAAATAAAGACACCAGAGGTTCTTAGGACACTGGGTGTTTGGAATATGAGTCAGGACATACCTAGAATTATAGCTGGCACGTTGCAGATTATTGCTAGTTGTTACAATCATCATTGAAATCATCACCCTTATCTGAATTTGGGTGGAAATTCTTCCTGAGATAGCAGAAGAAAGGGATTTTACTCATTCCTGGAAGAAGGGAAAACTGAGGCAGCGATCGCTGTTGACGGTGTTACCAGGCCTGAGTGGAAAGGGTCTCCAGACAAGTCAACAGCTGCACTTCTTGCTTCGGCAACAATACATCTTAGGTTTTCTGGTTTCATTTTCTTTAAAATATTCTGTTCCAATTTGCTATAAACTTCTGGAATATCTCAGAAATTCCAAAATTATGGCATCTACACAACATCTCCCAGATGGCCTTGTCAGGCAAAGAAAACACAAAATTCCTATAAGTTATCCTATCCTGAGTTTATGTTAAATATATGGCCACCTTAGTAAACTTTCCATTTGCACCTGCCAGGGCTTTTGCCAGATTCCAGCTTTCACAGATGAGACAATTGTCCTCAAGTATTACTAATTTCATTCTTTGGAAGTTCGCATCTGTTTCTTGCACCGAAAAAGCAGAGGATGTTGGAACTTTGTCAAGAAGCTTACAGAACCAAAGCAAACCTTAAGAGAACATTCACAAAAGCAAACAAATTATTTCAAATGAGACAATGATGTATTCTTAAGGATGACATACTATTTTTTTAATTCAAGACCCAGCTCAAATATCGCATGCTTTGTTAACCTTTCTCAATCTCCCCAATTGAGTAATACTCTCATTCTTACCTTTGTCATGTTGTACTTTATCCAACTACAAGTTGGATATTCCTTCCCCCTTTCCACACTCCCTTGTTCTCCTTAGATTATGCAGTCTCATTGTAGAACTACTTTTATTAGTCCCAGCGTCTAATAGAGTATATGGCACAGAGTCAATGTCCAAAAACGCCTGTTAACATGGTGGACTTTATCTGCTCACAATATAAGTTTCTTCTCTCCTTGTCAGTATGCAAAGCACCAAGATTCCTAGCTCATTTGCAATTAGTGCCCAGTTGCAGCACCCTCCAGTGGGATGAGGGCAGAACGGATGGGATAGCATGAGATCCGAAGGCTGTGGCCAGCACTGAAACTACTTGTTAAAACAGTGGACCCTCCATCAGCCTAGGTTCTCAAGTAACAGTGAAAGAGCAGAGCTCCCTGCTACTCACTTCGGAGATGATTGAAAAATAAACCTCTGTAATGTTAAGCCACTTGGAATTTTGTTGTTGTTGTTATCACAGCATAATCTAACTTATCCTGACTAATATACAATGGATGAGAAATTTTTTCACTTCTCTGGATTCAGACATCAGCTTGGAAGCATCTTAGGGTCATAGGCAAAGCACTCTCTTAGGATTCCGGAAATAAGATGTGTGCATTTACGCATCTTCACTTGGGATTTTAACTCCCTCAGGGGCAAAACTAGGTTGCTGAGCCAGAATGATGCTAAGCTTCATATACTTCTATTCCATGGATGTGAAGAAATACCTACCTATAGGGTCAAATGCTGAAATTTAAGAGATTACTGATGCCTGGGCCATAAATTGGAAAAGGTCACTGATCACCACAAATCCAGGGTGGAATCTCATTTATAATTCACCCAGAGGCTATATAGTTCCTTAGCAAGAGCTCTTCTCTCTCTGATCGACTTCCAGAAGAAAATGGATTTTACAAAAGTATATCTGCCTCTCTGAATGATCTGGCGATTAAAGACAGATTTCATCCATCACACTCAACCCCCTGGGCAAATTGGCAACATAAAAATAGGGACTCCTAAGGGACTCCTACCTAACAGTGTGAATGCATCCCAAGGGAAGTATCAGCTATTGAGGAACATAAGCTCGTGGATTTAACTAAATGGGTGGGTCTGACTTGGCAGCCAATCATTCATGCAGATGGTTGTGAAATCAGGCGGGCAAATCAAGGAGCTCAGGGTTGCAGGAAGGTCCATTAAGTGCAATCTAGCCCAGCCACCTTTCTCCCGATGCTTAGGGCCATTTAAGTTAGGATTCAGTCTGGCTTTTGCAAACTAGGTTAGGCATTCTTCCTTCAATGGCAATGCCTTCACTCCAGGTTTCACAGTATAAAGATCCTGGAGCTCTCTCTCTGCTGATTCTGCTCCCACACGAGCAATGTTCAGGGCCCAAGAAACGATGCCGAGGTCCCAAGCTGTGGCAATGGCCCCTGCCCTGTTCTTCAGATGACAACAAGGCAAAAGCAACTTGGGGTAGAGAGAGGGACAGCCTATGGAAACTCTGAATTTCCTGCATGACTTTTCTACCAACCTACCATGGTGCTAATCCATAAATAATTAATGATAAATAAAAGCAACTGAGCAACCCCTGACCTCCCTGGCTTTGTGTGGCTGTGGCCGTCTGTCAGGCTGAAGATGGGACAACGTCGCTACTCATCCCAGCATTGATTCCAGTGGGTTCCAGCACGAGCTGGTCACCTGAATCCCCTCCTCACCACACTAGATGAGGGACCCAGGGTGGGGCCTGGGTCTCCATCGTTGTCAGTCTCCCAGTGCTGAGCAGGTCAGGGTTGAGGACCGCAGATTGGCTCCAATCTGAGTTAGAACGGCTGCTCTCCTCTCTCTGAGTTACCTTTAGTGTTGGACATCAACAAGCCAGGGGCTATCGCATCCCTCAGGCTCTCACAGGGCTGCAGCACTTCAGCACAGCTAGGGCCTCTGTGGCCACGACAGGGCAGCGCTCACCGAAAGGCCCCGGCTACTGCTAAGATGCCCTGTGAGAGCCTGAGGGATGTGGCGCCAAGATGCTAAGGCACAGCACCTTCCTCTGGCCTCTTCTGACAGCCTTCCCTAAGTTATTTCTTTAAAGGAAACCTTTCTTTTGCTCCCTAGCAATTTCAAAAAGGCTCTCCCCTATATCCCATTACTTTGAGGAACGCCCGTGGGTCTCATTCCCTCGATAAAGGGTACATTCTGGGGCCTAGGATGAAAGATTAGAACTCCCTGCCTAAGCTACACCCAGTCTCCAAACCCTGCCCCCTCCACCTGAGGCCTGGGCAAATTCAGACCCCTCAGTCATGCTCCAGGGAGCAGGAGTGCTGGTCTCTTCCCCCCACACACTCTGGAGGAAAACACAGGGACCCCTCAGATTAATGCGTCATCAACAAGTACATGCGCTGGGGACTCACCACGGGCCTGGGGCCTGTTGAGCCCTTTCAGAATATTCAAATGTAGCGCTCCCAACACCCCTGAGAGGACATGTGAGTCCCTTAGGAAGGAAATTGAGGTTGAGACTTGAGCCATTTGTTCAAAGATATGCAGTGCTGGAGATGAAACCTACACCCCTATATGGCTGACCCAAAGCCACTGACCAGGGGCGGGAGAAGGTATTCAGATACTAGCTGTTATGGGTAGAGTTGTGTCCCCCCAAAAAGATATGTTGAAACCCTAACCCCTGATACCTGTGAATGTGACTTTATTTGGAAATAGGGTTGTGCAGATGAAATTGGCCGAGTTAACATGAGGTCTTACTGGAGTAGGGTGGGCCCTAAATCTAATAGGGCTGGGGTCCTTATAAGGAGGGGAGCAGGGACTCAGACACGCGAGGGAAAGAGGCCGTGGGATGACTGGAGGCAGAGGCTGAAAGGCTGCAACCCAAGGATTGTCAGCAAATGCCGGAAGCTAGAAGAGGCAAGGAAGGAATCTGCCTTACCGGTCTCAGAGGGAGCAGGGCCCTGCCTATACCCTCATTTTGGATTTCCAGCTTCCAGAATAGTGAGACAATACATGTCAGTTGTTTTAAACCACCCTGCTCGTGGCACTTTGTTATGGCAGCCCCAGGAAACTAAAACACTAGCTTTGGTACTCTGTAATAGTCACAATAGTACATACATAATATAAGAACAGTTCAACAATATGTGGAATTATTATATATTCCATTCTGGGGTGGAACCAAGCAGCATTCAGGCGTTGGGAGACAAAGGGGATTCATTGGTTGACTACTCCCTATTCCTTCTGACTTCAGGGCAATTCAAGGGGTTCCTTGTTTCCATTTTTAACCGTGCAGGACGGCTTCCCCAGGGAGGGGAGAAGGGCAATTGAGAATTTCAACAGTGATGTTTCTTAGAGACAACTTTAAAGATTTCAACATGTGAACCTCAAACAATATTCAAATTAAAAAGTACTTGGAATCCAAGTATTGGAAACATCCTGATCATTTGGGGTAGATACACTGGGAATTTGATTCAGTAGCTCCTTCTGAAACATTTGAGCTATGGCTCCAAATTGGTGGCCTCTCTGGCCTTGGGTTGTTGACACCAGCCACTCTGTCAGAGATGGGCCTCCTCTGACCTCTGCACGGTCACCCCTCAGATGCCCATTTGAGGCCAAGTGTGGGAAAGTGGGAATTTTATAACTGCCTTTAAAAGTAATTCCACATGGGGGTGGGCCACAGTGGCTCAGCAGGCAGAGTTCTCGCCTGCCATGCCGGAGACCTGGGTTCGATTCCAGGTCCCTGGCCATGCAAAAAAAAAAAAAAAAAAAATTAATTCCACATGGGGCATGACACCCAGGGATGAGCCTGGCTCTGGCACCATGGGATCAACAATGGCATCATGACCAAAATGTGGAAAAGAAGTGTAACAAATAAGGTATCAGTGGCTGAGAGAGTTCAAATAGAGCCGAGAGGCTACTCTGGAGGTCGCTCTTATGCAAGTTTCAGTTAGACGTTGCTACCTATCATGACTTGCCAAATACCAAAACCATCCCTGATGACCCTAAAGGACACCTAGGGTGTTATATGAGATTCTACAAAGGTTCCATGCACTAGGGTGACTCTCCAGAAACCTACAACCTTCAGATGGGTCCCTGGACCAGATAAGCCCTGAGATGCAGATGGGCCAGCCTTTCCAGAACATCAACTAGATCCATCCTCCTATCCCATATTATTTACAGCCCCTTCCAATATGAGAAAAGTTAGAATGGGCATGGCCCAAATAGCCCTAAAGAGCAGGAGAAAGATCAATGGTGATGGTGGAATTGGTAGGGTTTAGCAAATGAGTATGAGTGCTGAATCATTGTACTGATATTACTTTTAGCCTCCAGTACCTTAGAGCAGCTAGAAATAAAAGCGAAATTGTAGAATTGTAACCCATCCCAAACTCTGAAATCTGTTCTACAACTAATTGCTGCAATGTGCTTTGAAATTTATTGCTTTTATGTACATATGTTATTTAAAGAGAAGGAGAATAACGGAGAAGATAGGATTTAACAAATGAGTAGGACTGCTGAATCGTTTTATTGATATTTCTGTTGGTCTCCAGTGTCCTGGTAGCAGCTAGAAAAGAAAATAAAAAGTCATGGAACTGTAACCCATACCAAATTTTAAAATCTGTTCTATACCTACTTGTTAAAACGTACTTGGAAATTTATTTGCTTTTTTGTGTATGTTATATTATATATATATATATTTTTTTAATGTTGAAACAAAAAATAATTCCACTATGCAGTTTTAACCTCACGAATTGGGAAGCCAAAAACTCGAAGAAAAATAGTTTTTTCTAAGAAGAAATTGTAATATACATATAATGAAAGAAGCAAGTGTGAGGACTGGCTTGTGAAGAAAGATACTGAAGAGGGGCCAAGAGAAATGATCTGCAGTTAGTTTGAAAACAAAATGAGAGAGTAAAACCTCCTTGTGGCAGCTCTCTCACCCTCACAAGCATCTCCTTCAGGGCTGAAGAGGTGAAGGCAGGGCAGGCACTTCAGAAGTCAAGGCTAGACCCTGGAGCTCAGTCCAGCTTTCAAGGAGAAGTAGAAGAAGCTGGCAGAAACTACAGCAATTATCTTCTCTCTCCTCTTGCTCCTATACCAACTCAGCTTAGCCCTGCTTCTTAACACAGTCAAGCCTTATCTTTGATGCTTTAGAGACAAGAAGAAATACCCTAAGAATACTGTGAAGGTGACATATCACCTTCTCTTTCTCTGCAAGCCTGTGAGTGCCACTCTCAAATCCCAGAGCCCACGTCAGAAAGGTGTTCTAGTCAGTGTAAGCAGAGAACTGACAAAAGCGAGTGCTCGTTGCTCATTTATTTTGCAGCCACATTTTGTCTTGGAATAAATGCCCTTCTGGACATGTAAGAGGTAAATGGACAGCCGATGCTGAGATTACATGACAGTTGCCAAGTGCTCCCCGGGTAGCCATTGATTGGAGCCCTCTAAACAAGATTTGTGTTGTGTCTTCCACTGTACTGGTGCTGAATCCAAAGCACCAAGCAGAGCTGTAACTTACTTTCGAGGAGTATTTAATCCAATCCAACATAGTTACTTTCCGGGACATATTGTGCAATCCTTTCCTGAAGTGCACTTACAGAAAAAAAAATTTATTTTCCTCTCTGTAGGGTAAGTGGATATTTAGGGAGAACAAATGAACCTTCCCAGGTTCATCTACTAGAGCTATAAACACAAGCATTGCTTAATTGCTTACTCTCACAATAGTAAACGACCTTGAGAGTGTAAAATTTGAGTCAATGTAGCCAACTAGCAAAAGACCTTCTATTTTAGCTAAGCTGTTCTGGGGGTTGCAGGCAGCAGGCCCCATAGAAAGTGGCCAACAGCTGGAATTCCCCCAGCTTTAGCCTCTTCTGCAGATGGGAGGCTCCTAGGATAACAGTGACCCAGAGTGTTTCCACAAGAAGAGAAGGGTGGGTCGTCCAGTCTGTAGCATCTCACAACTGCTTCCCAGAGCATTGGGAGGAATTTACATGCTCCTTCTTTTCCCTATCATGATACCTTTCTTTTTTTTCTCAGAGTGAATATTACCTAAGGGCATGACCTCCAATTAATATTAAGCAGGGCTATTTAGAATGATAAATGGACCCAGATTCATTTTACACAAATGACAACTCAGTGTCAGGTTCTTAACCTGCAATCCTGACCAAAGTCCACTCTTCTCCAGACATCTTCTGGGATACGGCTCGGTTGTGAAAGTGACCACATCCATGGAATGTCATATTAAGTTTTCCTTGCAAAAGCCCACCTTTAGTTTTGCTCTGTTCCAAGGCCAAGCTGGCCCTGGTGAAAGACTTACAAAAGGAGAACCGTATGGCAACAGATCTCCTCCTTTCTTGGGAGTCAAGAGAAACAATGTCTCAGCATACCAGGGACTCAGGAAGGGGTGCTCACTCTTCAGGAAGGCATGGAAACATCTGCTTATAGTAACATGAACCATGTCCCCAAGATCGGCAAACCCTCCTGCCCGCCACCACCTCTCCAAGCCCCTAATCAGAATGGGAACTAAATGGTCCTCCATGGATAGACCCGCAGTGAATATGAGCACCCCCACAAAAGAATGCCAGCTGCCATTTGCCTTTTAATGAAAGGAGGCACACTTTGTTAAAGGCTGCGAGATAGACCAGAGACTAGAATTTTCTAATCAGAACTAATCCCTCCAGGCATATAGCATTTGATACATCAAAGCCTTTATATTTGATACATCAAAGGCCTTCTCAGTAATTCTTTTGATGAATCAAAAAACTATGCTAATGAATGTATGAGCTCTGAGATTTTAAATTAGAACTTTTTTTTTTCCTGGCTCGGGATAAACTTTTTACAACTTCATTTGATGGGGGATGCATCTGAATATGTGCTGTGATTTAAGATGATCCAAGCAAACCAACTTCTCTTCAGCACCTTCCGTGCTAGCTGCCCACCTCCACGATAGGCTAAGGATTTGCGGTCCTCATTAAACTACATGTTCCTCCAAAGACATAATAGTTAAAACACAATACCCCTTATTGCATCAAGATAGATTTCATTTGTCCACTTAGCTCACCTGTCTTTAAGATACCACTGAAGGATTGGGATTGCAACAGATACCTTTTAATAGGACTTGATCACATCATAGACGTTCATTTTCTTGGAGGTATTGGTTGCTGGGGCAAGAGGAAAACATCCAAAGAGGAAAGAAAAAGTGGCTACAAAAGGACACAGGATCGCTGAAAGCAGGCTGATCACATCATTCATATAATTCTTTATTTGAAGACTCAGACAGAAATAGGGCTTTGAAGAAGACTTAAGTTTTCTCCACCTACCTCTTACTACACTGTCTTTCACCCTCCTGGGCTTAGTTAGCATTTTATGAAATTTTTGTTTCAACACTAATTATAGGGCAGTAGTTCTTTAGTTTGTGTGTTTCCCTTCCTACTCTCTGCTCCTAAGGCAGTAAGAGTTATAAGCTCCCCAAACACCTAACCCAATGCCTGGCCCACAGGGTCACTCAAAGGTCTTTTGAATGAATTATCCAGGTAATTCGGTAAGCTCAGAGATAGTCAAGATAATTCTGATCTTCCTTCTGTTTCATCTTGAACAAGGGTACCTTCTTTTCCTTTGACAGCAGGACTTCTCAGCAAAGCTCCCACCTGCAAGTACCACAGAGTTATTTGGATTGTACCACAGGGGTGGGCAAAGGGCAAAAAGATGCCCCTTCCACCAGGTCAATCCCAGGGCTTGGTCAGTTGAGAGCTGACCAAGGGTTTTCCAGAGTGCGGGGTTTCCACCTCCCCGCACTTGGCCAATGCACACTCTGCCTTTGCGTACACACTGTATATGGTGCCCTGGGGCAGCTCATAGCTCAGTGGTCCCATTGCTTTGAATCATGAAGAGACCACTAACCTCAATTTAACATGAACCTCTGAAGCGTTCTACCTGTGTCATGTGAAGTATGTATTTTAAAGATTCTGACATAAGACTGTCTACATAGGAATGTTTGGCTAAAAAAATTATCAGTATAAAAGCCCACCATGGATGGCCCTTTCAGTACAGACTTACTCCAAAGGCCTGGATCACTACAATTGCTGCTCTTTGTAGGTTTTAATTAAATGGCTTTGGGTGGTAAGCATAATGAATCACAGCAAAGATCACTCTCTTATAAAAACATCGGGAGGTTGATGAGGAAGTCCTTACTCCAGAGCATGATTCTTCACTTCATTACTTCTAAAGTAGAGACAGATTAGAAAGCATTCCATTCTGGGTCTTGTGAGCATGGAAAAGTTTAGTACCTGAGAAGCCCAATCATCCCCTGCAAATGTTGACCCTGGATCACTCTGAGAACCTCTGGGAACCCAACCGCATACTGAATAGGGTCAAGGACTCAAGGCCTCGACGTGTAGTGTCCATAGGCCTGCTGGTCTCCCAAAGAGGAAGCCTGGCCTTGATACCAATAGAGAGACCAGGTTTCCTGTACTAAGCTTGACTTTCTTTAGCTTTTGTTCCAGCAGTGTCTTTTGCACTTTAGTAATGTATTTGATTCATTATTGCTCCACTTATATTCCCTCCCCTGATGCTGCATAGCAGCAAAGAATTGCCCACCAAATTCATTTCTGGATAAAGGGAAGCAATTCTTCATCAAACATATACCCTGTCTTTCCTTTAAGTGTATCACATTGCTTTTTCCACTTACACCTAAGGCCATCTATTCTAAATCCCCAGCACCATTTGAAAAAGAAACCCACATTTCTGTCCTCAACCCTTCACAAGCTTTAATCATAAGCTCTCATTACACCTGAAAGCCCTTCTCACTACTCTTTCAAGTGACATAAAGCTAAGAATTTGATTTAAAGTTCATTCCATGGAAACCAAGGACAAGGAGGTAGGAAACACTTCTCATGCAATAAGGCCTTCCACAAAAGGGAAGGTTTAGGATACCAGCCCTGAGTCAATAGGGGCCTCCATGCCTGTACTCCACAGTTGGACTATTTGAACAATTTGCAAAATTGATTACTAAATTTATCATTAAAAATGCCCACATATTCATCAAATTCATTGATCACTATCTTTGCCTTCCTTGACACTAACAAAATAGAGACTTCAGTTATATTAAGAAAGAAAAGTCTGCTTTGGCATATTCCTTTTTACTGTAACTTGGGTACTTCCAATATTGCTACCTGGTAATGGCTAATGGCCAATGCTAAGTGACTGGTGGTGTAATAAAATAATAAAAAGTGTAATCAAAATGCAAAGAAATCCCCACTGGCTCAAAGGCCAAGGGAACACAGTGTTTTGCTGAACACCATCCCTTCAGCCCCTAATTCTTACTGGTCTGGGAAATGAACTGTTTTCAGCATGCCGAAGGTTCCACCTTGTATTCCACTGACAACTGGCTGTTGTGTAGACAGGCAGGAAGAACGCAATTCAAACCTGAATATTTAAGAGTGCTAAGTATCTAGCTTTTCTGCCCTTTTATACTATGCTGTAAGTAGGAAGAACACTTCATTTGTGCCCATGATCGTATGTACACGACATCCAGTACATATTCTGAGGGTGAGAGTTTTTCCTAAGTATGTGTTCTGGAAACCATGCCAAGAATAGGGGGTGGGGGTATCAAAGGATTATGTCTAGACTAACTTCCTTAAACAATTTGCTAAAATGACTAAAGTTGGGAAAATACAGTTGTGGCCAGATTTGAGTACAGCTGAGAGAGTCCTCACTTTTGATATTATCATCAACCTTGAGATGAAGGTTGAGGGTGAGACAGCGGTCTGTCCTTCATTGAGGTTGAAGGTGATGCAGCTCTCTGTCCTTCACTGGTACAGCGCTCCGTGTTTCACAGCAAGGTCTTTACTCCATTGGAATGCCTGAAGAGCTCTCATTTTATCCAAAACTCTAAAAAGTCACAAAGGAAGAGAAAAGAAAGACCACTTCACTTCAACCCCAGAGTATCTTATGTTGTTAAGACAAAGTTTATGTTTTCCTAGAGGAGTAAGAGGAAAGTGGAACGGGAGTCCATTTACCTGGGGAAAGGAAACGGTACAAAATCAGGAACTAGCCAACCACAAAAATGGGCTTTAAGATCCATTCCAGGGAGGCAGAAGCCAGAGAAGTATCTGTTTTAGTTTGTAAGCTGCCAGAGTGCAATAAACCAGAACTGGAACGGCTTTTATAAAGGGGAATTTGATAAGTTACAAGTTTACAGCTCTAAGGCCATGAAATGTCTAAATTAAGCAATGCTATGAAAATATCCAAACTAAGGCATCTAGGGAAAGATACCTGGGCTCAAGAAGGCCGATGACATTCAGGATTTCTCTCTCTGCTGGAAAGACATGTGACGACATCTACTGGCTTTCTCTACTCATTTCATAAGGCTTCCCTGGGGTCACCTTCCTTCCGTATCTCCAAAGGTCTCTGGCTGTGTGGGCTCTGTCGGCACTAAAGCTTTTTCCAAAATGGTTCCCTCTTGAAGGGCTCCAGTAAGTGATCCCACCTTGAATGGGCAGAGACACATCTCCATGGAAACCACCTAATCAAAAGTTACCACCCACATCTCCGTGGAAGCAAAAAAAGATTCCATCCAGCAATACTCATTGAGGATTAAAGAAATGGTTGCCCCCAAGATTGGATCAGGATTAAAACATGGCTTTTCTGGGATACATAATAGCTTCAAACTGGCACAGTATCTGATATATGGGAAGGTTCTTAAAATTAGTAACCCCTTTTTTTCCCCAAGAAATATATATATTTTTTTCTCCCATCATCCAAACAGAAATTACATAGAGAAGATGTTTTCTGGCCAGGTCTGGCTGAGCAAGTTTGCCCTCCTGGGCTCTGAGCAAAAATCATTCCTGCCAACACAGTTTTCAGCAGGAATCAACCCCTTTGAGAAAGCGTCCATGTACCAAGTAGTCCACAACTCTGTGAGTTAACCAAAGCCAAAGATGCAAAAAAACTTTTGATATAGTAAATGCTCATTACAATGTTAGAACATTTTATACAAAAAATACCTTAGCCTTCTTACCAATACTTGCTCTTTTATGGTATACATATTAGTTTGCAATGTTTTTTCATATATAACTTATTTATTCATTTTAATTGTACTAATACATGCATATCATAAAAAAATCTTTTAAACCATTTCAAGCAGATGATTCCTTGACATTAAGTACATTGACCATATGGTGTAACTTTCACCACAATTTCCACATTATTTTCATCATCTCAAAGCAACACTCATGCTCACACTCACACTCAAACCCCTGCTCCCCACTTCCCTTCCTGTAACCCTGATTAAACACTAGCAACCACTTTGTATAAGAGACTGTGGACGAAAGTATATAACCGTGCTCTCTCAGCTCAGGGCTTGGCACTGCAGGAAGTCTGGAAGGGCAGCCCCCCACAGCACGCAGCTTGGGTGTTTGCATGACTCTCACCTGGGGGCGTGGGGGGGCCCAATTTAAACACACATGAAATGGGAAGCAAATCAGCTCTCCTTTCCCCGATACACTTAGTCCAGCAGAAACAGCAGAGTGGTTTCCCCCAAGAGGAGTCAGAAAATGAGCCCCAAGGGAGAAGCCACTGCTGGCTGCCTGAACCTATCGCAGTATTGATCTGTAGGTCTCTACTTCTCACCTGTGATGCAACAGCTGTCATTGCATCCATGTGAAGGCAAATTGCTTGCGATTTCGCCTGGATTTCAGGCTCTGATTTTCATGCCTGCGTAGGTCTGTCTAAGGCAGCTTGTCCAAAATTTGCCTTCAACCTGTACACATAAATCTTTTCCTGAGAGCTACCACCTAAATTAGGTAGCTGTGCATACAGGCAGATTGATGACTGTACACAATTTGGAGAGAAATGGATCTGTCTGGCCCCAGATATTGCACCATTCCCCAATCTCCTGACTTTTTTAGTTTCAGGATCTTTTTAAATTTTATTTTTAAGTTATAACAATGCCTCCTAAAGGTTTAAATTAAAATGCAAATATATTACCTGGGAGAAGAAGTGCTCTAAATTATTTGCATTTACTAATGAATTAGCAAGGATTCTTTTTCGGGATTAGAAAGTAATCTCCTTTTGAACACAGTGTCTTAATGGACTAGATCTTTTAACTGTTGTCTGGAGTGGGGGAGAAGGCTTGTGCAAAGGCCTGGCTCCCGAGGTTTTTTTTTTAAACTTTTTTTTATTAATTAAAAAAAATTAACAAAAAAACATTAAGATATCATTCCATTCTACATATACAATCAGTAATTCTTAATATTATCACATAGTTGCATATTCATCATTTCTTAGAACATTTGCATCGATTTAGAAAAAGAAATAAAAAGACAACAGAAAAAGAAATAAAACAATAATAGAGAAAAAAA
>PVIY010000982.1:0-137013 GCA_004026745.1 Myrmecophaga tridactyla
CCCCCTCATTTTTGAAGGATAATTTTGCTGGATATGGAATTCTTGATTCGCTGCTTTTCTCTTTTAGAATCTTAAATGTATCATAACACTCCTTCTCCCCTGCGTGGTTTCTCCTGAGAAATCCACGTTTAGTCTTATTGGGCTTCCCTTGTATCGGATGGATTGCTTTTCTCTTTCTATAAGATTCTCTCTTTCTTTTTGACATCTGACATTCTGATTAGTATGTGTCTTTGAGTATGTCTGTTTGGATCTATTCTGTTTGGAGTATACTGCACTTCTTGTATCTGTAATTTTAAGTCTTTCATAAGAGTTGGGAAATTTTCAATAATAATTTCCTTCATTAGTTTTTCTCCTCCTTTTCCCTTCTCTTCTCCTTCTGGGACAACCAGAACATGTATATTCGTGTACTTCCTGTTGTCATTCAATTCCCTGAGTCCCTGCTCATATTTTTCAGTTCTTTTCCCTATGTTTTTTTGCTTTTCGGATTTCAGATGTCCTCCTTACAGTTCACTAATCCTGTCTTCTGCCTCTTTAAAGCTAACATTGTAGGTTTCCATTGTTGTTTTTTTTCATCTCTTCTACTTTGCCTTTCATTCCCATCAAGTTCTGTGATTTGTTTTTTCAGACTTTTGATTTCTTGTTTGTTCATCCCTTGCCTTCTATGTATCCCTCCTCAATTCATTGAGTTGATTTTTTATGAAAATTTTCACGTCTGTTGGAACATCCTGAATTAATTGTTTCAACTCCTGTATCTCATTTGAATTGTTAGTTTGTTTCTTTGACTGGGCCATATCTTCAATTTTCCTAGTATAATTTGTTATTTTTTACTGACATCTAGACATTCAATTTCCTTAATGAGTTTATTCTGTAGATTATTTTCACTCTTTTACCTAGGATATTTTTGCTAGATGACTTTGTTGTGTATCTGTTCTTTGAGATTCAGTTCAGCATATCCTAGCCCTCTAGCATAGGTTTTGTTTAGTGCATCAGGATTTTTCTGTTACCGTTTTCTTGTTTCTTGTCCTGCCTATATGGTCCCCCCCCTTTTTTTTTCCCTTAGGAGGGTCTCCTTAGATACTATAGACCCCAGTCAGATTTTCCCAGATAAAACTGGGAAAATTTTTTTCCTCTTGTCGTTAGGAACGAGTCACCTGCATCAGTTTTCCCTGACGGTGAGACCCAGCAGGTTGAAAGACTTTTTCCTATGAAGCCTCTAGACTGTTTTTCCTGTCCTGCTCACTGTGTGGCGCTTGTCTGCCTGCAGGTCCCACTAGCATAAAGTGATGTGGTTTCTTTAACTTCGGCAGACTTTCCCTGCTGGGGTGTTGGTGGAGACAGAGGAGAGGTTGTAGGTTGGCTTTAAATCACTTCAGTCTGAATTCCTTGAGGGAGGGAATCCACCAGAGCTGGGCCCCACCCCTCTCCTGGGGAAGGCACAGCCTCCAGGGAATCGCCTCCTTTCACCTGACCAGTGTCTTTGTCTCTCAGACAAGCTTTATTCTGCCCTTGTCTGGGGCAGTTGGAGCCTGAGGGAGCCTGAGAAGCCTTGCAGTTGTATCCAAATAGCAGTCAAGCCGTAGAAACACAGCCAAAAAGAAAACAAAACAAAATACTTTTCAGAGCATGATCCCCGTTCCTCAGGTTTTCCAGTCAAAAGCTCAAGTTGGTATGTTGCTCTGTGTATCTCCGAGTCCTATGTGCCCCCTCCTTTCCTTCAGGGCCCAGACCCTTGCAGGTTTTTTGTGCTGTCTGATCTTTACCTCTTTTTTCTTTTTGAATAAGTGTTCAAAGCTATCGATTTCTTTCTCAGCACTGCCTTGATTACATCCTATAAGTTTTTGTTTGTTTGTTTTTCTGGCATGGACAAGCCCTGGGAATCGAACCCGGGTTTCTGGCATGGCAGGCGAGAACTCTGCCTGCTGAGCCACCATGGCCTGCCCCATCCCATCCTATAAGTTTTGATATGTATTTTCATTTTAATTCATCTCAAGGTTATTTACTGATGTGTCTTGCAATTTCCTCTTTGATCCACAGGTTGTTTAAAAGTGTGTTGTTAAACTTTCATATATTTGTGTATTTTATGATTCTCTGTTTGTTATTGGTTTCCAGCTTCATTTCATTATGGTTGGTTAAACTGCATTGTATAATTTCAGTTTTTTAAAATTTAAGACTGGTTTTGGGTTCCAGTGTATGGTCCAACCTGACATCCTGAAGAATGTTCTGCTGTTTAGCGTGTGACATTCTACATATGTCTGTTAGGTCTGGTTCACTTATTATATTATTTAGGTTCTCTGTTTCTTTTTTGAGCCTCTGTGTAGATTTTTAACTATTGGAGATGGGACCCTTAATTTTTTGCTGCAATAATGTAGTAGTCTAATTGACCTGTGTAGGACCACATGCCATACTTTAAACACCCTAATAAAAATCTTAATTGTCTGTTCCATTAAGAAGGAAAATCCACTTATATTTTGTTTGTGAAAACTAAACTCAGAAAGAATTACTTTCTTCATAGTTTTAAGAGTGCAGTCACTTACAGGAAGGATATTATATGGATGATTTAGTAAAGTTTGATATTAAAAATTATAGTTACTAATTCATTCAAAAAATATTTATTGCATGCTGGTTAGTCTTCTAGGTTCCGGGGATAAAGAAGTAGATAAAGCAGACAAGAATCCCTAACCTCATGGAACTTACATTCCAGTGGGGAGAGGCAGATATGTAATTTGTAAGATAAAGTATCAAAGTGTTAGAAGAACTAGAAGTCAAAATTTTCTTAATCTGATTTTTATTTTTTAAATCTTGGTATAGTCGAACCAAATTCCGCCACAGTCAGCAGTTATTTCCTGAAGGTTCTCCTGGTGACCACTGGGTGAAGCACAGGCAACCGCTGCAGCAAAAGCCATATAATAATCATTCTGAAATATCTGACCTTCTAAAAGCAAAGGTGAGTGATACACATTTAAGATTTCTCAGAACTTTAGATCATTTGACTTTGGAATCTTAGCTAAATTGAAGAATTGCATGTTAAGAGATTATAGAATCTGCCTTGTTGTCAAAGCCTCCTTTGTTTCCGAGTTGTGGTTTGAAACGGGGCTAGGACTCCTTAAACTTTACAGCGTTGGTATAAATTCATTGTAGTAGTAATAGGAATTAACATCTTTCTTTGGTATTTATGCAATCAGTGGAAAGTTCATTTAAAAACAAAAGTCATAACCAAATCAGTAGGCTGAGCCCTCGATCTTGGGGTTCACCCCTGTAAAAGTTCTTCCTGCAAAGGATAGGCTAAGTCTACTTAAAATTAGGCCTTAGAGTCACCCCCCAGAGAACCTCTTTTGTTGCTTAGATGTAGCCTCTCTCTTTAAGCCCGAATTGGGAGATGGACTCACTGCCCTCCCTCTTTCGTGGGACATGAAAATCTTCCTGGAAATGTGGGCCAGAAATCCTGGGATGAGCTGGTACCTGGCATCAAGGGATTGAGAAAGCCTTCTTGACCAAAAGAGGGAAGAGAGAAATGAGACAAAATAAAGTGTCAGTGGCTGAGACATTCCAAACAGAGTTGAGAGGTTATCCTGGAGGTTATTCTTACGCATTATATAGATATCGCCTTGTTAGATTAAGGTGCATTAGGAGGCTAGAGGGAAGTGCCTGAAACTGTAGAGCTGTGTTCCAGTAGCTTTTTTCTTTAAGATGATTGTATAATGATGTCGCTTTTGCAATGTAACTGTGTAATGTGAAAACCTTGTGTCTGATGCTCCTTTATTTTATTTTATTTATATATTAATTAAAAAAAATTAACAACAAACGAACAAAAACATTCTTAACATATGATTATTCCGTTCTACATATATAATCAATAATTCACAATATCATCACATAGTTGCATATTCATCTTCATGATTATTTCTTAGAACATTTGCATCAATTCAGAAAAAGAAATAAAAAGACAACAGAAAAAGAAATAAAATGAAAACAGAAGAAAAAAAGAGTATACATACCATACCCCTTACCCCTCCCTTTCATTGATCACTAGCATTTCAAACTAAATTTATGTTAACATTTGTTCCCCCTATTATTTATTTTTATTCCATATGTTCTACTCGTCTGTTGACAAGGTAGATAAAAGAAGCATCAGACTCAAGGTTTTCACAATCACACAGTCATATTATGAAAGTTTTATCATTATTCGATCATCTGATGCTCCTTTTATCTACAGTGTGGACAGACGAGTAAAACATATAGATTAAAAAATAAATAATAGGGGAACAAAGGTTAAAATTAAAAAATATATGTATTGGATAGATGGAAATACTAATGGTCAGTGAGAGGAAGGGGTAAGGGGTATGGTATGTCTGAGTATTTTCTTTTTCTGGAGTGATGCAAATGTTCTAAAAAAATGATTATGGTGATGAATATACAACTATGTGATAATATTGTGAGCCATTAATTGTGCACCATGTGTGGAATGTTTGTATGTTAAGAATGTATGTGCTTATACATTGTATCAATAAAAATTTACAAAAAGAAAAAAAATACTAGTGATCAATGAGAGGGAGGGATAAGGGTATGGTATATCTGAGTTTTTTCTTTTTTCTTTTTAGTTCTTTTTCTGGAGTGATGCAAATGTTCTACAAATGATCATAGTGATGCTTACACAACTGTGATGATATTGTTGGGCCAATGATTGTACACCATGTATGGACTGTGTGTTAAGATTTGTCAATAAAAATATTAAAAAAAAAAGATTTCAAACAGTGGAGAGGTTATCCTGGAGATTATTGTTATACATTATATAGATATCCCTTTTTAGTTTTTGTTATATTGGAGTGGTTGAAGGGAAGTATCGGAAACTGTTGAGCTGTAGCTCTAGAAGCCTTGCTTCTTGAGGACAGTTGTATAAAGATAAAAAGTTTACACTGTTACTGTGTGATTGTGAAAGGCTTGTGTCTGATGCTCCTTTTTTGCAGAGTATGGACAGATGAGTAAAAAAAATACGGATAAAAAATTAAATAAATAATAGGGGTGAAAAAGGTTAAAAATAAATTGGGTAGATGGAAATACTGGTGGTCAGTGAGAGGGAGGGGTAAAGGGTATTGTATGTAAAGTGTATTGTATGAATTTTTTATGGCTTTTTCTGGGGTGTTGCAAATGTTCTAGAAAAACTATCCTGGTGATGAATACACAACTAAGTGATGAAATTGTGAACCATTGATTGTACACTGTTCTAGTTTACTAGCTGCTAGAATGCAGTATACCAGAAACAGAATGGCTTTTCAAAAGGGAATTTAGTAAGTTGCTAGTTTACAATTCTAAGGTCGAGAAAATGTCCCAATTAAACAAGTCTACAGAAATGTCCAATCACAGGCCTGTAGGGAAAGATACCTTGATTCAAGAAGGCCGATGAAGTTCAGGGTCTCTCTCTCTCAAGTGAGAAGGCACATGGCAAACACAGTCAGGATTTCTCTCTCAGATGGAATGGCACATGGCAAGCGTGGCATCTGGCTTCCGGTTTCATGAAGCTCCCCAGGAGGCATTTTCCTTCTTCATCTCCAAAGGTCGCTGGCTCGTGGACGTTCTGCTTCGTGGTGCTGCAGCATTCTCTGCTCTCTCTGAATCTCCTTCATTCTCCAAAATGTCCCCTCTTTTATAGGACTTCAGAAACTAATCAAGACCCACCCAAATGGGTAGAGACATGTCATCACCTAATCCAGCTTAACAATCACTCTTTTTTTAATATTTATTTATTAATTAAGAAAATTAAGAACAAACAAAAACATTAACATATAATTCTGTTCTACATATATAGTCAGTAATTCTCAATATCATCACATAGTTACATATTCATCATTTCTTAGAACATTTGCATCAATTCAGAAAAAGAAATAAAAAGACAACCTTAACAACCACTCTTGACTAAATCACATCATCCAGAGAGATTATCTGATTACAGTTTCAGACATACAGCATTGAATAGGGATTATTCTGCTCTTATGAAATGGGATTTTCCTTCAAACATGGCTTTTCTAGGGGGCATACTTCCTTTCAAACCAGCACTACACCATGTAAGGAATGTATGTGTGTGAAGATTTCTCAATAAAAATATAAAACAAAAAGTCGTACATGAGAAAAATATGTTCCAAGTGAAGATGAATGTGTGTTTTGGCTTTTATTGGGGGTGTTTGCAGGAGGTATACTGTAAAATTTCAAATTCATTTTGCGTGTTCTTGCATATATATGTATAAATGTTTTCTGTATATATACAGACATATATATGATTTTTATTATTAAATATAACATATATACAAAAAAGTGTAGTTTTTGTATATTTAAAAATTTTAAAGTATACTTAACAAATAGTTTTAGAACAAATTCCAGTGTGTTATGTGGGTTACAGTTCCACAATTTCAGTTATTTCCTTCTAGGTGCTCTGGAGACAAAAAATATATGTTAATATAATGATTCAGTAGTCATATCCATTTGTTAAATCCTATCTTCTTTGTTACAACTCCTCCTCTTTTGGTTCTTTTCCCAATCTTTAGGGATGTTTCAGCAATGACCATTCTAACTTCTTCATGTTGTAAAGGGTTTTCGACATTATGAGGTAGCTGGATGCAACTGGTTGATATTCTTGGAGAAACTGGTAACTTTGGGTTTCAGGTTTTACATTTCTGAGAAATAAATTTAGTGAGTAGAACTTCTATAGAGTCTCAGATAGAGCCCTGGGTAGTCTTTAGGCTTTACAGGAATACTCTTGGTTGGGGATTAGCATACCATGGCAATTAGCAATATCGAGTTGAAGCTTGTATAAGTTTAACCTCCAGAATAGCCTCTTGACTCTATTTGAAATCTTAGCTACTGATACCTTCTTTTGTTACATTTCTTTCCCCTCTTTTGGTCAGCTAGGCATTGTCGATCCCATGGTGCCAGAGGCAGGCTCATGCTCATCCCTGGGAGACATGTCCCACGTGCCAGGGAGATATACACATGGACGTCATGTCTTAAGTAGTTGGGAGGGTAATGATTTTACTTGCAGAATTTGACTTGGAGAGAGAGAGGCCGTGTTTGAGCAACAAAAGTGCTTCTCTGGAAATAAGTCTTAGATATAATTATAGGTAGGCTTATATTCTCCATTATAGAACTAAGTTTCATAAAAACAAGACTATGATGTCAGTGGCTTGGTCTATTAAGTCACTTGTCCCTAATGTTTGAGAGAGTGTCAGGGATTTCCCAGTTGGGAAAGTTGAATAGTTTCATATTTTTTCTCTAGTCCTTCAAGTGGCTTTTATTATATTTGTTTCTAAAGAGAGAGTTAATTACTAGATGTGTAGTAGGAGAGAGCAGATGACCTAGCGGCCTAAAATCTGTTTCCCAAACTGCAGTAATTCAGATTTTTATAAAAATATTTCATTGATAAATCTTAGCATATAAACATTCCATACATGGTGTAAAATCAGTGGCTCACAATATCATCACATAGTTAGTTGTATATTCATCACCATGACCATTTTTGAACATTTGCATCACTCTAGAGAAATAAATAAAAATTAAGAAAAACCTCATACATACTATACCCCTTATTTTCCCCCATTGACCACTAGTATTTCTATCTCCCCAATTTATTTTAATCTTTGTCCTCCCTGTTATTTATTTTTATCCATATTTTTTATCTGTCTATACCATAGATAAAAGGAGAATGAGACAGAAAGTTTTCACAATCACACAGTCACATTGTAAAGCTCTATCAATATACAGTCGTCGTCAGGATTCAAGGTTACTGGAATACAGCTCAGCAGTCTCAGGTACTTCCCTCTAGCTATTCTAATACACCATAAACTAAAAGAGTATATCTATATAATGCATAAAAATAACCTCCAGGATAACCTCTCAACTTTTTGAAATTTCTCAGCCACTGAAACTTTATTTTGTCTCATTTCTCTCTTCCCCCTTTTGGTAAAGAATACTCTCTATCTCTTGATGCCGCATCCTGGCTTATCCTGGGATTTTTGTCCCATGTTGCCAGGGAGATTTACACCCCTGGGAGTCATGCCCATTTAGGAGGAAGGGCGTTGAGTTCACCTGCTGAGTTGGCTTAGAGAGGCCACATCTGAGTAACAAGAGGTTCTCTGGGGGTGATTTCTTTGGATGGATAGTTTTAATAGAGAAGAGATGGGCAGGGTTTAGGATAATGAGTACAGTAGCCCTAGATGATGTAATTAGAGGTGATCTGATTATTGAGTGAGCTGAATTACAAAATGTATGAAAGAGAATTGCAGAATGAGGTATAGTTGACTTATAGGTTAAAGTCTAAGCTACTTAGCACATGTCTGGTGGGCCCACTTTGGTTAGAACCAGTCTCTGTCGTCAAGGTAACTATGGGCTTGGGGTAGGTTAGTTCTGGGAAGACCCAAGACCGTTTTTTTTTTTTTTAATAAACTTTTTTATTAATTAAAAAATTAACAAAAGAACATTAAGATATCATTCTATTCTACATATACAATCAGTAATTCTTAATATTATCACATAGTTGCATATTCATCACCAAGACCCTTTTTAAATAAACATTAGGATCTATCTTTAGTGATTACAAGACTCCAAAGTTGAAAAACCAGATAACTGAGTATAAATGAAGGCACCTCACATGACTTTGTCAGTACTTTTTAATTTTCTGCCCAACATGCTCTGGAATGTATCTGGGTGTTACATTAAGCTATACAGAACTGCGAGACCTCATTCCCAATTCTAGGCCCCATGTGTTTAGGTTGTTTAATTGAACTGGCCAGACAGGTTCAGTTAAATTAATTGTGTGCCACAGACAATTTAGGTTTCAGACAAATAAATCTCTCTACCTTTGGTCTTGTACAGTAGATGAAATTCTAAAATATAGACAGTTTCATCCTTTACCCTGTTATTCTGAGTTACCTTGGTCCCAACCAGATTGGCTTTGTTCTTATCTCTAATTGAAGCCTGTTACTTTTTCGGCTTCTTTAACAGTTGCTGTATGTAGCAATGCTGACTTGCAGAGCTATAGAACTCCAACTCTGAGTCTTAAGTGCCACACAGGTACCCAAAGTTCCAGGAAACTAGGTTATACACATATAGCATAACATCTCAAAATTTAGAAATAACACTTAAAGCTCAGGAATAAATGTGACTGTTTTAAGAGCTTACAGTCTAGGCTGCAAGTTTCTTTAAAGTATTTTCTAAAAGAGACCATATAATTTTTGTTCATTTGTTTCTGGCTTATTTTGCTTCAGCATAATGTCTTCATGGTTTATTCTCTTTGTTGCATGCCTCTTTGTTCCTTTCTGTAGCTGCACAATATTCTATCATATGTATATACCATATTTGCCCTTCTGCTTCTCAGTCAATGTACCCTTCAGCTACATCTATCCATTGGGTATCATGAATCATGTCATCATAAACATAATGTGCAAATGTCTATTTGAGTCTTTGCTTTCAGCTCTTTCAAGTATATTCCCAGTAATGGGATTGTTTAATATGGCAACCCTGTATTTAGCCTCCAGTGGATCTACTACATAACCTTTTGGAGGGGGTGGCTGACCTTTTCTGCTACCCTACCAGCATTAAATAGGTATACTTCCCTCTCCACATTTTCTCTAGCACTTCGGTATTTTTGTTTATTTATTTTGGGTCTGCAGATTTTGTTGACTATATATATTCATATAGTATGTAGTCTATCCAAAGTAAACAGTTTTATATTACTCTCACTTACTGTACAATCATCATTACTCTCAATTTTAGACAATTTTCATTGCTCCAAAGAGAAAAATAACAGACACACTGACACCAAAAAGAAAATGCAAAATTCCCATTAACTTTTACCCCCTCCCCCCAATTTTTACCCCTATTATTGTGGTCCTAGTGATATATTCCTGTTAAATGTAGACCTTATCATGCAATAAGTAGTTTTCCCCATATATCCCTCTATCCAATATATTTTTAAAAAGAAGAATGAAAATAAAAAAGAAGAATGACACTCATCCAATAGGATAGCTAAAAGAGGAAAGATGAATTTAACCAAGTATTAGTGAGGATGTAAAACAGTATGAAACGCTTAAATAAATTTTTCTGGGAATATAAATTGGTAAAATTACTTAAGAAAATTGCAGTGTATACTCAAGAACATAGACATACTCAGTGATCCAACAATTCCACTGTTAAGTATATACCCATGGACTTGTGTATGTTTATCAAAAGACATATAGAGAATTGTTTATAGCAGTACTGTTTGTAAATGGCCCTCAAAAGTGGAAACAACCAAACTGTCCGTGAACAGTGGAATGGATAAAAATCCTGATATAATCACATACTGGAATACTACACAGCAATGAGAATGAGTAAACTATTGCTGGACATAGCATGGATGTATCTCACAAACATCATACCCAGCAGAAGAAGCCAGTCACAAAAGGCACATGATTCCATTTATAAAAGGTTCAAAACCAAAGGATAACTGACCTATGATGATGGAAGTTAGGATTGGGACAGGGCTTAAGGGGAGCTTCTGTGATGCTTGTTAAATGAATGCTTTCAGTCTGTAAATTTATTGTGGTGCACTTTTCATTTGTTTGCTTTTTTGTGTAGGTAATCTTTGAATAAAATTTTTTTTTTTAATGAGATGGGTAGCCAACCATTTAGGGTGGAATGTAAGAGTGGTATTTTTCCTGGCTTGAATAAAAATATGTGGTGACATGAGTTTCTGAAAGCCATAGTTTCCTCCCATTCTTTTAAGTTAGCTTATTGTTTTTAAGCTGTTTTAGCAACCGTTAATATTAAAATTACTATTTATGCTTTTTAAGCTAATCCTTTTAAATAGCTATATCTTCAAGATCATTTAGAAGAAATTAATATTTAAAACTTTTACTTGTGTTAAATTTATAATTTTACAACAAAAATATTCTGTTATTATTAAAGCAGTAGAAGAGCAAGATGTAAACTAGTATATGCTCAGATTTTAAATTGGATTTTAGGTCTAACTTTCAGGATGGTTCATACTTAAAATATCACTATATTATTTTGTATAAAAATATATTATTCATTTAATAATGTCATTTCTTTATTAATAACTTAAAGTAGATTTTAGGGTAACAATTGACCACATCTTTTGACTACTTCCTGTCTAAGAACGTGTCAGCAGTTTCCTCAGAGAAGTTCCCTTTTTATATAAAGAAACATTTATATGAGTTCCACATTGTTTTACATCCTCACTAATACTTGGTTAAATTCATCTTTCCTCTTTTAGCTATCCTATTGGATGAGTGTCATTCTTCTTTTTAAAAATATATTGGATAGAGGGATATATGGGGAAAACTACTTATTGCTTGATAAGGTCTATATTTAACAGGAATATATCACTAGGACCACAATGATAGGGGTAAAAATTGGGGGGGTGAGTAAAAGTTAATGGGAATTTTGCATTTTCTTTTTGGTGTCAATGTGTTTGTTATTTTTCTCTTTGGAGTAGTGAAAATTGTCTAAAATTGAGAGTGATGATTGTACAGTAAGTGAGAGTAATATAAAACATTGTTTATTTTGGATAGACTACATACTATATGAATATATATTTCAAATTTGTTCCCCTTCCTCCTTTCTATTCTTTATTCTCTTCTTTGTTATCATTAATTCCATTTATGCAATATGAACAAAAAATCTAAGCAGATATAGGAGAAGGCAAGAGATGTGGAAAGGTTTGTAAGGGACCCTGTATTTGCTATTTCATGCTTTAAGAGGAATCTTGCTTTGTGAAACACTGTCTTTCCATAAGAAAATATGTTGATATGGTGTGGTTCCCAGTTTTATGAAGATGTTTTGGGGGTTTGCTAAACTCATATTTAATCAGCTAAACATATTCAAAGGAGTATATTCTTTTGCCCTTGTATATACATTTGATTTCTTTTTATTGAAAAAACAGAATCAAAGTATGAGGGGAAATGGTAGAAAGCAGTATCAAGACTCACCTAATCAGAAGAAAAGAACAAATGGGGTCCACAGTCATCCAGTTAAGCAGCAGAATCCCTTGACGGTAAGAATTAGTTCCTATGCTAAGTAGACATTTCACGTTTTGTAAGAATGAGGAACAGGCATTGTTAAGGCACATTGATGTTATTTGCTTTGTTCTTATTTTAATTGATATCTTGATAGCACTCAGTTGTATACTATTTTATATTCACAAACTAGAAATCTGTATTTAATCACTCTATTTTTTAATATTTTTTATCCCTCTTAATTATAGGTTTGTAACATTGATTCAATTGCACCTTTAATCTTTGCTTTTTATGTGGATATTTACATGTATAGTCAGCTCTGTTTTCTAGAGTAATTCATTGATTATTCTGTCTGTGTTCTAAAGAGAGTTTGTGTTATGTTAATGAAGGTAAAAATTTGGGAGAGCTTTATGTTGTATTTTTTTTTCTTTCAAGCTTAAAACGTTTAGAAAATTAGAAATAAAAAGCAAAGCACTCCTAGCTAATGCCGTAGTTGTTAGACTATGCCCAAAGACAAATAAATGGAAATATTTTGAGGAATTTTCTTCCATTCTTTTTATTCTGTGCTCCAAAAAAGTAATTTGTGACCAGTGGATTTCTTACCTATTCTGTATGTTCTGACATTTGTATGGTTGATTTTCTTATGTTAGCTTCACCTATTTCTCATTTCTTTTAACAGTATATAGGAACAGTAATTTCACATTTTTAGCAAAAATATTTCCTCCTAATTTTTACTTGGGGAATAATGACTCCTCTGGTGAATACATGTTAAAGATCGATTTATTGTCAAACTGGTTTGCCCTTTCCTATTATTGTGTTTTACTCTGGTAAAAGTATGGCAAGAACAAAGGAGACAGTTTTAATAGATGATTAAAAGAATTTAATAAAATGCAACATCTGTTTCTAACAAAAACTGGACAGAAAGATATTCCCTTAGTATGATAATAATGTAAAAATGTCATTTTCTCCCCACTTAATGTATAAGTTTAACTCCATACAGTCAAAATCCTTGTTGGTTCATTGTGTTACTTCACAAATGACTTTTAAATACATTAGAAGAATTTAAATGGGTTAAGAAGAAATGTTTTAAAAAAAGAAAGTTAAGGATGATAAAGAATATGAACAGTTCATAAGAGAATAAAAGCTATAAATGTATGAAAAATGTTAAGTCATAGGTGTAGTAAGAAATATCAGTTAAAATGGGATGTCATTTTTCCCCAGCAGATTCCCAAAGATGAAAAAAATTGTTAATACCCAGTTGAGTATTGTTGAGTGTATTGGAAATGCTTGAAAACTGCTAATTGGTACAACCTTTCTAGACAGCAGTTTTGCTATATGTATTACCCCATTACTCTATATAACAATGTAAAAATGAAAACAACCTGTATATCCAAGAGATGATACTAAATGCAATATTGTAGATGTCATGTCATTAAAAAGATGATGTAGATTTGTATTTATTGAAAAAATAATGTTTCACAATATATTACACTTCAGAAGTAGATTGCAGAATAGTAGTATGTATAGTATAATTCCATTTAAAAATTACAACAAATATGTAATGTGTATTTTATATATACACAAATATATAAAATATATAAACATATCTTAGGAAAAAAGATGGAACGATATATAATGGAATGTTTATATTGATTATCTCTAGGTTAAGAGATTTAATTTTTTTTTCCTGGTGTTTCTATAATGTACATATAATCAAGAAATGAAAAGTATTAGGCTTAAGAAATAAAAAAATGTAAAAAAGTGAGAATGGAGATGATACGTATAATCCTCATTTAACCTTCTTCCTCCCAAATTTGTAATCTCCTCATTTAGAGTAACTAAATTTACTAGAAATGATGTGTCTTTATATGTGTGTGTACTTGTGTTTTTTAAATAGAAATGTGAAAAAAAACTTCATCCACGAAAACTTCAGGATAATTTTGAAACAGGCAAGTCATTTTCTGGCTTTTTAAAATCTCTGCCTTGTGGGATTTGGTTTGTTTTTGGCCTAACTTTAGTTTTAGTGGGAGTATTTGATGAACTGTGATAAGTAAGCAGGAAGAGTTTTACATATATTGTAGAGAGAGTTCATATATGTGGTCTGTAGTTCTTTTAATATAAAATTGGTTAAAATAAATATATTTAAATGAAGATGAAATTATTTGCCCCATGAATTTGCTATTTCTTTTGTGAATATCAAGCCTTAGTGCTATGCATGAGTATTGTCAATAAATAATGGTTTAAGGATTACAGGGAGAGTAGAATGAAGTATAGTAATGATGAAGAGACCAAATTCTTAGGTATTTGTGGGGCAGCAGTAACTTCAGAATGGGATCATTTTCCCCCTTCTTGGTAATTTAATGTTGGTCAGATTTTTAAGGTGATAATCAGAATAGCTTTTATTAAAGAAATCACTTAATCTTCTCCAACCTTACTTCTTAAAAGAATATACGTGATCTGATTCGAAAAGTAATGCTAATGGATTACCAAAGAGAGAAAACTCTTTGGTAATAATGATTAAATGTTGTCATTTGGAAGTGCAGTAGACTTTTTTCTTAGGTGCTGTTTTGAATTGTATGAAATTCCCTGTGGAGTAGGTAAGTATTCACCATCTAAATGTAAGGTTTTCATATGGCAGTCTAATATATGAAAAGCATTGTAATTATATTTCTTGCAATCCTTTCTATGATTTAAGCAAGGTAAAGGCTATTTTAAAAGAGACTCTTTTTTCCTATGAATTTGCTTATTCTGAATATTTATATAATAGGGAGACGCTTTAATCCTCTTTTGGAAATTTAAGCTTAACTGAAGAATTAGGATATATCATTAGAGTTAGTATAGAGAAATTATAGGGGTAGAAGTCCTCTTTTTTTTCTTTCTTTTCTTTTTTTAATTAGAGAAGTTATATGTGTATAGAAAAGTCATGAATAAAAGTTTCTACATACCACTATATTATTAACACCTTGCAATAGTTTCTTACATTTGTTAAAATTCATGAAGGAACATTTTATAATTATGTTAACTATAGTCTATTGTTTATAATAGGTTCACTGTGTTATACAGTCCTATGTTATTTTTTTGTGGGGCCAGGCACTGGGAATCAAACCTGGGTCTCCAGCATGGTAGGCAAGAATTTTGCCACTGAGCCACCTTCGCACCGCCCTATAGTCCTGTGTTTTTTTTTTTAAATTTTATTCTAGTAACATCTGTAACCTAAAATTTACCTTTTTTGTGGTATTGAAATATGTAATTGAATGCTGGCAATTTTGTTCACATTGATGTGCCACCATCACGATCTATTACCAAAAAAATAATGATCAAGCCGGATAGAAACTCTGTGTAATTTAAGCATTAATTCAACATTCCCTACCCCCATCCTATCCCCTGATAAACACATATTCTGGATTCTGCCTCTTTGAGATTGCTTATTCTAATTATTTCATATCAGTGAAGTTATTACAGCATTTGTCTTTTTGTGTCTGATATATTTCATTCAACATGATGCCTTCAGTGTTCATCCATATTGTCACATGTTATCAGAACTTCATTCCTTTCTATGGCGGAGTTATACTCCATTCATTGTATATGTATTCCACATTCTGTTTATCCCTTCATTAGTTGAAGGACACTTGGGTTACTTTCATATTTTGGCAATTGTGAATAATGTGGCTATGAATATTGGTGTACAAGTATCTGCTCGAGTTCCTGTTTTAAAACTTTTGGATATATACCCAGTAGTGGGATTGCGAGGGTCATATGGTAATTCTTAACTTTCTGAAGAACCACCAAATTGTGTTCCACAGTGCCTGCACCTTTTACAATTCCTACCAACAATGAATGAATGTTCCTGTTTCTCTGCATTCTCTCCAACACTTGTAATTTAGTGTTTTAAAAGTATATCCATTTTAAGGGATGTGAAATGGTATCTTAATGTGGTTTTGATTTGCATTTCCCTAATAGCTAGTGATGTTGAGCATCTTTTCATTTTTGGCCATTTGGTGAAATGTCTATTCAAGTCTTTTTGTCCATTTTAAAAATGAATTGTTGTTTTTCTTATTGTTGGAGTTGTAGGATGTCTTTATACATTCAAAGTATTAAATCCTGCTCGGATATGTGGTTTGCAAATACTTTCTCCCATTGAGGAGGTTGTCCTTTTACTTTTAAGATAAAGCCATTTGTTACACAAAAAATTTTAGTTTTGATGAGGTTCCATTTATCTATTTTATCTTTGTTGCTTGTGATTTGAGTGTAAAATCTAAAAAACTATCGTGTAACATAAGGTCCTGAAGATGCTTCCCCATGTTTCTTTTAGGAGTTTTATAGCACAGGTTCATATTTATGTCTTTGATCCAGTTGTTTTTTGTATATGGTATAAGGTAGGAATCTACGTTCATTCTTCCGCAAATGAACATCCTGTTTTCCCAACACCATTTGTTAGAGACTATTCTTTCACAATCGAGTGGACTGCGCACCCTTGTCAAAAATTAGCCATAAATACGAAAGTTGATTTCTGAACTCTCAGTTCATTTCCATTGGTCTAAATGTCTGTCCTTATGCTAGTAACATGCTGTTTTGATTACTGTGGCTTTGTAATAAGTTTTTAGTTTAGGAAGCGTAAGTCCTCCGGTTTTGTTCTTCTTGTCCAGATGGCTTTGGCTATTCAAGGCCTGTAACCTTTTCATATAAATTTTTTTCAGAAAAAATATTTTTATCAGGATGTCTTCATGTATCATACAGTCCATGCAAAGCATACAATCATTGATTGGCTCACAATATTATCACATAGTTGTGTGTTCATCACCATGATCATTTATAGAACATTTGTGTCATTCCAAAAAAAGAAATAAAAAGAAAAAAACCATATACCACCTACCCCTTACCTGTCCCTCTCATTGACCACTAGTATTCAATCTATGAAATATTTTTTTTACCCCTTATCCCCCCCTACTCACCCCCTAATTATTTATTTATTTTTGTCCTTATTTTTTACTCATCTGTCCATACCCTGGATAATGGGAGCGTCAGCTACAAGGTTTCCACAATCACATAGCCACATTGTAAAAGCTATATATTTATACAGTCGTCTTCACAAACCAAGGATATTGGAATACAGTTCAACAGTTTCAGATACTTCCCTCTGGCCACTTTAATATACCATAAACTAAAAAAGAACATCTAAATAATGCATAACAGTAACTTACAGAATAAGCTCTCAACTCTGAAATCTCTCAGCTACTGAGACTTTATTTTGTCTCAGTACTCTCTTCCCCACTTTGGTCAGCAAGGCTTTCTCAGTTCTATGATGCTGGGTCCAGGCTCATCCCCGGGAGTCAGGTCTCACATTTCCAGGAAGATTTATATCCCTGGGAGTCATGTCCATGTAGTGGGGAAGGCAGTGAGTTCACCTGCTGAGTTGGCTTAGAGAGAGAGACATCACATATGAGCAACAAAAGAGGTTCTCTGGGGGTGACTCTTAGGCATAATTATAAGTAGGCTTAGCTTATCCTTTGGAGGATAAGCTTCATTGGGGCAAACCCCAAGATTGAGGGCTCAACCTGAACTGAATGTCCCCACTATTTGCAAGAACATCTGAAACTTCCCAGAAAGGGAAGTTGAATATTTCCTCCTTTTTCCCCAGTTCCCCAAGGGGACTTTGCGAATACTTTTTTATTCTCTGTCCAAATTACTTGGGGATATATTGGGCCGTTATACTAATCTGGACAAAACAACAAGATTTCATGCCCCAGTCAAGATTCCATGTAATTAATGGTGTTCAATAAACTGACCATACAAGTTAAATTAGAAATAGTCTCACACAGAGGTTGCAGTTTGAAAACGTGGGCCATGTAATCCTTTACTCAGTATTCTGATTTGCCTTAGTCCTGTCCAGATCAGCTTCTTTCATATCTCTAGGCTAAGTCTGATCCCTTTTTAAAAAAATACTTATATTTAAGAAAACAAGAAATACATTTAGAATCACCAAAAGTGGATGGGTATCTTAACTTATCCGTAGGCATATTTAAATAAAGAATCCAAATAATCATTGTAAAGCCTATGTTTGCACAGTAAGTTTCATAAACCAATTTAAGATTAAGGCAACAAGGGAAATATCTACAAATTCAGATAGAAGGGTTTCTTAAATTCTAAATATTAAGCACTAACTTAAGTACCATATGTTCAGTTGTCAAACCTATGAATGTTCTCAGAGTATCATAGAAAGTTATTACTGATATCGGTGTTGCTATAGCAATGACCTATGTTACCAAACATTTTCTGATTTCAGGAAAATAGGAAGATACAAATATTTTTACAATTAACATGAGAATCTTAACCATCTAAAATGGATATCTTAGCTTATCCATAGGTCTATTTAAATAAAATATCTGAATAATCATTGTAAAGCCTGTTTGTACAATATGATTCATAAAGCAATTTAAAATTAGAGCAAGGAAGGAAGAAATCTACAAGGATAGGTATTAGAGTTTCTTAAATTCTCCATATTAGACACTAAAATACCACTTTTTCAGCTTTTTGAATAGTTATCTCTGTTCATTTTTTAACAGTTTTATTTGCACATCTTACCATCTAACCTAAGTAAAATATCAATGGTTCCTTCTGTAATCACATAGCTGTGCCTTTGTCACCATAATCTATATGAAGACTTTTTTTTCCACAAGGAATGTTGTACCCCTCCCATATATCCCCTGCTTATTAACGTTCAGTTTTGGCATATTGCCTTTGTTGCATTCAGTGGAAACATGTTAATGTTACTGTTAACTGTAGACCCCAGCTTGCATTGATTGTTCTTTTACCCTGTGTATACCATCTACTTTCAATACCCTGCAATATTCACATTCATTCATTCTCCCTCATGCAAAAATGTTTTTTTATTTGTACATTTAATCACCACTGTTAGGCATTCCTAAGTTATACTGTCTCAGTCTTTATCCTCGATCTTTTTTTCTAGTTTCATATATGCCCCCAGCCCTTCTCCCTCTATCATATTTACATTCTACTTCATTCATTCATTGTGCTACATTCAGGTAGTATTGTGCTGTCCATTTCTGAATTTTTATAATCAGTCCTGTTACACAATCTGTATTCCTTCAGCATTAACTGCCCAATCTCTACCCTATTCCTGTCTTCTGATAACCTGTGTTCTTAACTTCAGTTCTTCAAGTTCATTCATTAATGTTCATATTAGCGAGACTGTAAGGTATTTGTCCTTTTGTTTCTGGCTAATTTCACTCAGCATAATGTCCTCAAGGTTCATCCACATTTTTACATACTTCATGACTTTATTCTGTCTTACAGCTGTGTAATATTCCATTGTATGTATATACCACAGCTTTAGTCACTCATTTGTTGATGGACATTTGGGCTGTTTCCATCTTTTGGTAGTCATAAATAATGTGGGGTGCAAATGTCTTTGTCCTTGCCCTCAGGTCCTCTGAAATATATACCTTGTTATGGGATTGCTGGATCATATTGCAATTTTATATTTAGCTTCCTGAGGAACCAACCGCCAAACTGTCTTTCTTCCAGAGAGGTTGTACCATTTTACATTCCCACCAATAGTGGATAAACATGCCTCTTTGTTCACATCTTCTCGAGCCCTTGTCGTTTCTGTATTTTTGATAATGCCATTCTACTGGATGTCAGATATCTCATTGTGGTTTTGATTTGCATTTCCCTAATAGCCAGGGAAGTTGAACATCTTTTCATGTGCCTATTAGTCATTTGTATTTCCTCTTTTGAGAAGTGTCTGTTCATGTCTTTAACCCATTTTTTAATTGGATTGTTTGGTTTTTTGTTGTTGGGTTGAAGAATTTCTTTATATATTCTGGATACAAAACCCTTATCTGATATGTGGTTTACAAATATTGTCTCCCATTGCGTAGGGTGCCTTTTTATTTTCTTGACAAAGTTCTTTGTTGCACAAAAGTATTTAATTTTGAGGAGTTCCTACTTATGTATTTGTTTTTTTCAGTGGTGATGCTTTGGGTAAAAGGTCTAGGAAATTGCCTCCTGTTACAAGATTTATAAAATATTTCCCTAGATTTTCTTTTAAAATTGTTACGGTCTTAGCTTTAATGTTTAGGTCTTTGATCCATTTTGAATTAATTTATGTATAAGGTGTGAGGTAAGGATCCTCTTTCATTCTTTTGCTTATGGATATCCTGTTCTTCAAGCACAATGTATTGAAAAGTCTTCTCTGTCCAGGGTAGGTTGGCTTGATTGTCTTGTACAGAGAAGATTAAGTTTAACAAATGAATATGAGGGCTGAATCATTGAGTCAGTATAGGTAGTTCGCATGTTTCTAGGAATTTGTCTGTTTTGTATAGGGTATCCAATTTATTGAAATTAAATTGTTCATAGTGTACTTCTTATTGTCCTTTATATTCCAGTTGGTTGATAATAAAAAAAAATTGTTTTAATTGTTTGTATCCCGTCTCTTTTCTTTGTCATTCTAGCTAAAGGTTTGTTGATCCTCTCAAATAGCCAACTTTTGATTTTGTTATTCTATTACTTTTCAGTTCTCTATCCTTTGTCTGTACTCTAATCTTTATTTCCTTTCTTCTGTTCACTTTGGGTTTAGTTTATTCTTTTCTAGAGTCTCCAGTTCCAAGGTTAGGTCTCTGAGATCATTCTTCATTTTAAAATTTTTTTAATTTAATTTTATTTTTTTCACATGGGCAGGCACTGGGAATCTGCCTGCTGAGCCACTGTGGCCTGCCCCTGTTGTTCAGTTTGAATGTGAACATTTAGAGCTATGACTTTCCCCCTGAGCCCTGCCTCTGCTGTATTCCATGAGTTTAAATATGTTGTGTTTTCATTTTCAAGATATTTCATTTCCCTCTTATTTCTTCTGTGACCCATAGGTAGTTTGAGCATGTTATTTAATTTTCACATATTTGAGTTTTCTATTTTTCCTTCTGCTATTGATTCCTAGCTTCCTTCCATTGTGGTCTGAGATGATACAATGTATGATATCAATATTTTTTAATTTATTGTGACTTGTATTGTTACCTAATGTATGGTCTGTCCTGGAAAGTGATCCATGAGCACTAGAGAAGAATATGTATTCATCTGCTGTTGGCTAAAGTGTTCTGTATATATCTGTGAGTCTGGTTAGTTTAAAGTATCATTCATTTCTTCTGTTTACTTACCAACCTTCTGCCTAGATATTCTGTTGGTTATTGAAAGTGGTGGATTGAAATTTCTTCCGATTAATGTAGAAACTCCAGTTCTCTCTTTGTATTTGTCAATATTTGTGTTTCCTGGCTGAACTGGCCTGTGGGGACAGCATCAAGAAGTCGTATCTATACCAGTGTTGTCTTATTCCACGAAGTTAATAAAATACTTTTCTCTGGGATTTTGGTAAGGGATAGGCTGTATCTGTGGTTTTGATAATATATCTTCCAGATTTCAAAGAACTACCAGTTTTACCATGCGTCAGATGTTTTGAAGATCAATTTTTGCTGTTTAGAGCTCATTAGAAAATTAATGTATAATGTTATTTGTTTTATTACAACATTTAATCTTAATTAAACCTGTTTTTAATGCAGTTTCTAGTTATTTTCTTAGGAGAACTTTATTCTTGCATTACCATGAATGTTGGGAAGATGTGTGTTTTGCTTGTTGATTTCAAAACATAAGCGAGCACAATAAAGTGGATGCTAAACCATTGAACATATAAATGTTTCCAGCTGTGTCCCTGAATGTGTAATAAGCAGGTGTAGTAAATATTTTAATTATAGTTTTGTTATAAATATAACTTAATAGGAAAAAATTTCATCAGAATAATATTGTGTATGGCTAATTTTTAATTATACCTACTGGCAAACCTTAAGAATCCTAGATGTTCCTCATATACAATAGTCAGTGCACAGAAATCTTATGGTTCAAATAAAGTAAGTGATTTTCACGTAAAACTTCCAAGTCCAAGTCAGTATTTTTCTAATCCTTCTTCACTCTCTCCTAAATACAGTGCTCATAAACCTCAAAGATGAATTAAAGGCATAAGAAACCCTGATACTGAGAAATGTACAGACAGAAGAAGGACTAGAACATTTGCAACACTCTATAAAGAAATATATTAGAAGAGAATGAAACAGTTAAAAGTTTTACTTTCAGAGATATTGTAGGTACTAATACTAGATTTATGTTTCAGATTTAATGATGAGAAAAGAACTCACAAAATAACTTCAGGCTGAGGATGCATTTTCCTGCTTTTCAAGCATTTCTTTTCTCTGATTGCTCCTTCCTTACTGTCAAGTCTATATCCTATGGATCCTAAGTGTCAGTTTCCCCTACTCTTGATAAGTCACCTCCTTCTAGTGTGTTTGGAAAACATGAGGAATTTGTCTCACAAACACTTGCTCTTTTCTCCCCTAAGATGCATATTTCCTTTATTTTATTCTGCTCATTTCATTATTTGACTTTATTGTAGAATGGATCTCGTGATTTGTGGCTTCCCCTAGGCAAGTGCGGAAAGGGGCAGGTCTCACTTCCCTTTGCATCCTTTTTCCTCTTTTCCCCTAAAAAGAATTCAACTTGTATGAATAAACATGACTGTAATAAAAGATCACGGAGAATCAATGGGAGTGACACAGTTATAATAAATATGTACTTTCCCATAGTTCACCCGAGGTAGTACCCAGGAAGGCCTGTCATTGGGGTTCCCACCACAATGTACCCCTGTTCTCCCCTCCCCCCACCCTGGAACATCTTAGTGCCTTTAATGTGCTAACTGGCATGGTATTTTTCCAACAGAGTAGCATAGTGTCCAGGACATATTTGTTTTCTCCAGAGCATGACTTGGTTAAAGCTCCTTCACATACATGGCTGCTTAAAAGAGCACCTTGTTAGTGGTGGACCCTGATCTGGAGGCCCTCACCAGCTGCAACCAGCAGAGGAGGGCAGAGGAGGCTGGTCTTCCAGGCTGGCCTTGGACTTGGGTTCCTTTACTTCTTTTTTTTTTTTTTTTTTTTAATTTTTTAAAAATATAACAACATATAAACACGAACATTCTTACCATATGCTCATTCCATTCTTGGTATATAAACAGTAACTCACAGTATCATTACATAGTTGTATATTTATTCATCACCACGATCACCTCTCAGAACATTTGCATCAATCCATAAAAGAAATAAAAAGAATAAAGAAAAAAAAGCATATACCATACCCCCTCCCTCTCCCCCTCACTGATCACCAGTATTTCTTTTTTTTAATTTTTAATTTTTTTTTAAATACAAAAAAACACCAAACAAGAGCAAACATTCGTAACTTTTGATCATTCCGTTCTACATATATAATCAGTAATTCACAATATCATCACATAGTTGCATATTCATCATCATGATCATTTCTTGGAACGTTTGCGTCTATTCAGAAAAAGAAATAAAAATAAAACAGAAAAAAATTCATACATACCATACCTCCCACCCCTCCCCCTCACCAGTCACCAGCATTTCACTCTAAATTTATTTTAACATTTGTTCCCCCTATTATTTATTTATTTTTAATCCATATGTTTTAATCATCTATCCATAAGGTAGATGTAAGGAGCATCAGACACAGTTTTCACAATCACACAGTCACACTGCAAAAGCTATATCATTATACGGTCATCTTCAAGAAACATGGCTATTGGAACAGCTCTACATTTCCAGGCAGTTCCCTCCAGCCTCTCCATTACACCTTAACTGAAAAGGTGATGTCTGTATAATGCATAAGAATAACCTCCAGGATAACCTCTCGACTCTGTTTGGAATTTCTCAGCCATTGACACTTTATTTTGTCTCATTTCGCTCTTCCCCCTTTTGATCGAGAAGGTTTTCTCAATCCCTTGATGCTGAGTCCCAGCTCATTCTATGATTCCTGTCCCACATTGCCAGAAAGGTCCACACCCCTGAGAGTCATGTCCCACATAGAGAGGGGGAGGGCAGTGAGTTTGTTTGTTGGTTGATTGAAAGAGGCCACATCTGAGCAACAAAAGAGATTCTTTGGGGGTGAGTCTTAGGCCTAATTTTAAGTAGGCTTTGCCTATCCTTTGTGGGGTTAAGTTTCGTATGAACAAGGCCAGAAAAAGAAACAAAAGGAAAAAAGAGAAACCCATACATCCCATACCTCTTATCCCTTACTGTCAATAATAACTAGTATTGCAATCTGCAGAATTTTTTTTAACCCCTTAGCTTCTCCTATTATTTATCCATTTTTTGTCCTTATTTTTTTACTCACCTGTCTATACTCTGGATAACAGGTTGGCTTAGAGAGAGAGGCCACATCTGAGCAACAAAAGAGATTCTCTGGGGTTGACTCTTAGGCATAATTTTAAGTAGGCTTAGCTTGTCCTTTTCGTGAATGAGTTTCATAGGGGAGAACCCCAAAATAGAGGGCTCAGCTTATTGATTTGGTTGTACCCACTGCTTGCAAGAATATCAGGAACTCCCCAGGTGGGGACATTGAATATTTCCTCCTTTAATCTCCAGTCACCCAAGGGGACTTTGGAGATACTTTTTTATTTTCTGCCTGAATTACTCTGTGATGTATCTGTGATACTTTGGGGCATCACACTAACTTGTATAAACTTAAGATCTATTCAAGATTGTATGGAATTATGGTATTGGGTTAAATTGACCATAAAAGTTAAATTAGATAATGTGCTACCAAAATATAAATTTTGTACCAAACGAACGTCTCTCCCTTTGGTCTCACACAGAAGTTGAAGTTTTAAACTCTATAGCATATCATCCTTTACCCTGTATTCTGATTTACCTTAGTCCCATCCAGATTGGCTTATTCATATCTCTAGTTGAAGTCTGATCACTTTTTCAACATTTTATAACAATTGTTATTTGTCTCCCTCATTTTTTGAAAGTAAGTCTTGTTGTATATAAATTTCTTGGTTGCCTGTTTTCTTTCAGCACTTCTTAAATATTTCATACCATTGCTTTTTTGCCTTCATGGTTTTGTGTGAGAAATTAACACTTAATTTTATTGGAATTTCTTTGTACATAAACTCATTGTTTTTCTCTTACAGGTTTTAGAACTTTTTCCTTTTCTTTGGCATTGGACAGCTTTATTACTATGTGTCTGGCTGTGACTCTCATTGAATTTATCCTGGTTGGGGTTCATTTTGGGTTTTTTGAGTGTGTATTTTCATGTTAAATTTGGAAGATTTTCTGACATATTTCTTTCATTATTCCTTCTTTCCCCCCTTTCTCTCTCTCTTTTTTTTTCTTCTGGGACTCTCATAATGTATCTATTGGTATGCTTAGTGGTGTCCACAGATTGCTTGGGCTATGTTTGTTCTTTTTTAGCTTTAGTCTTTCTTTTTCTCAGCCTGAATCATTTCAGTTTTCTTGTCTTTGAGTTTATGGATTCTTTCTTCTGCCATCTCCAATCTGTTGTTCACACTGTCTAGGGAATATTTCTTTTCAGATATTGCGTTCTTCAATGCCAGGATTTTTCTGGAGACATTTCCTTGTTTTCCTCATATCCTTTAGTTCTTCTCTGTATTTTCATTTATCTCCTGGAATATATTTGAGGATCGTTATTTTCAAATCTCTGTCAGAGAAGTCCAAAATCTGGTCCTCTTCATTGTCGATTTCTGGATTTTAATCTTACTCCTTTCAATCAACCATCATTTCCTGTTTCTTTGTCTTGTAATGTTTTGTTGTACAGTATACACTTTAATATTTTCAAGTATTCACTGTGGAATTTAGTCACCGATCTTGCCCTGAAGTTTGTGTTCCTCAAGTGTTATGGACAGATTTTCTTGAATGCCAGGAGCTTGTCAAAACAAATAAACCCAGGCCAAAAGCACCTCTCACTCTCTTTCTAATATTGGCTTTACTTAACTTTCCCAGTAAACTGATTAGTAGGAAGCAAATGGGAAGTTCAGAGTCCTCTGTCTTATATGAGTGTGGGTAGAGCTGGGGCTGGGAAGCTTGCTTCTTGGGCCTATGCTTCCTAGAGGCCCAAGGAGTTCCCTGTTTACAGTCTACAGGCATTTGAATGAATGTTTCTTCCACTCTAGGAACACTTCCCACCTCCTGGATGCTCTTTCATTGGCTTAGTACAGGCAGCCCTTTGCCCCTGGCCATTTCAGTTTTGTTCAGTATCTGCTGTCTTCACCAGGCTTCTCTGCCAGCTACCCCAGTATTCACCCAGGAGCCATTCTGTTTCCTCTGCAACAGGGCCAGGGACCCACAATGGGAGTACAAGCTGGCTCCTTCCTGTGTTGTGGAGGGTTTGGAGAAGGGGCAAGTAAGCACACCAGGAACTTCTTTGGCTTTTGAGGCTGTGTTTTCTTAATTCAGTACTTATCTGGTTAACACAGCCCTTTAACTGTTTGCCCTAGTTTTGAGGAAATTTATTATCTTTAAGATTTCTTTGTTCCCTGTTTTCTAGTGGGAGTTGTAACAATGGCTGGCCTCAAAGCTGGCCCTCAGCTGTCTGATGTAGCTGATCGAGGTAGAGATCTGGGATCAGACCACAGGTCCCTGGAGTTTGGAGGACTAGTTCTTCAAGCTGAGCCAGGAGCAGGAGCTTCAGTCCCCACTGCTGCTTGCTGCAAGGATGGGGAAGGGGGATGGTAGCCATTGCAGGGAGGGTGCAACTTGCTCGTGGTATTTATTGCTGTTTGCTAGCCTCTTCTCCATCTCCTCCATGAATGATGCACAGGGTTCCCCTATACTCCAGAGATTCAAAATGGTTGATTCATGCAGTTCCTGCCAATTAAGTAGTTATTTTGGTATAGGGACTGATTGCTAGAGCTTCCTACTCTGCCCTCTTCCTCCCAGATCCTGTTAATCATATGTGTCTGGCCTTCTTGGATGATGGGGAAATGAAAAAAGTTAACTGCGAGCAATGTTAATTAGATTTATTTCTCAAAATCTCTTTAGTGATATATTCTACAACATTGAAGAAGACATGGTGTAATTCAATATACCCACCTTAGTTTGTATGATATAAATATATAAAACTTTGAGTTGTCTAGAGAAAGAAATATAAAATTTTTTTTTCCATTCCAAATCTCTTTTGTTGTCTGGTCCATGCTCTATTAAAAACATGCCAGGTAAATTGGAGTTGTGCTGTACCATGTTTTTGTAAATTTAGATTTTTCTTTAGATTGATATAGTCCCTGAAGATTTGGTAATCTCCAGCTTTATCATTGCTTGCATTTTGATTTCTGTCAGGAATCTCCCATTAAGTTGGCATAAAATATACATATAGGAGGAAAACAATCTTAAGCTCAATTTGAGAGGAAGTAAATGACAAGGGTCTCAATTTTTTTGAATATTTTGAATATTTGTGTGGAAATAAGCAATAGTAGATGAGAAATTCAGTTCAGCACCAGTTTAAGTTCTATTTAGGTTAGATTAAGAGTGTAGGAAGAGAAACAAACTGTACAGAAATAAAAGGACAGTATTTGATTTCTTGCAAAATTATTGAGCTAATTTTTTTGTTTTGTTTTTTTTAAACAGATGCTGCATATGACTTACCTTGCTCCAGTGAAGACCACTTGGTAGAACATGCTGAGGGACAGTCTGTGGCATTCAATGGACATTGCAAGTTCCCATTTTCATCCAGGGCCTTTTTGAGTTTCAAGTTTGACCATAATGCCATAATGAAAAATCTGGACCTTTGATAGCATCAGATGTATTATAGCAGTCCCAAGATCAGAGACTGTTGCATTTGAGTAGGTGTCTCTTTGAGCCTTACCTTTCTCAGGTGTTCTAAAGAAATGCAGGGAGGCAATGATGTTTCTGAAGAGGTCGTTCTCTGTGCACAAGAAAGAGTGGAAAGAAAGAGAAGTTTGCACTGTAAATGCAGTTATAACCTTTTATACAGATGTACCTTTTCAGTGTTTGACTAGCTAGTTTTTTTTTTTTTTTCCTTTTTTTGAGGGCATTCTTTTTGTGTGAATGTGGATTTTATTTTGTATTTTTGGTTAAGAATATAGTACTCAAGTCATCAAGTAGCCATGTTAATGGGTATGTTCCATCTGCCCATTACAGTGATTGCAATAATAGTTTACTTATATTGAAATTCTTAGAGAGACTTAAAATGCACAATAATTAAAAGAACATAAGTGCTGAAATGTCACAGAAGTCAGATTTGCAGGTCATCTGCTTTGGTGGCATTTTCCACATTTCTCTGCTTCTAACCACTTAGGCTCTCTAATCCTCTGGAGTTTTGTTGAAAGGTTGTATTTAGAGCCAGTGTCTGCAATATAATGTTTGTGTTCAGAATGAACTGTTAGCACTTCATGAAAGGACAAAGTCCACAGCTTGGAGAGGGAATAGGGCATTGGGGAATTGATACTGTAATTTTGAGTTGTGCTGCATGCAGCTCATAAACCTGTGAGACTGCTGGAGAGAGGGTAGCAGAGAGCTCAGAGGCCAGGACCCAGCAGCTACTTTGATTGTATCTTTACCATTCTGCCTCCAACCCTCTAGACTTGTACAATGATTTTGTTCTTGTGAAAATTTTCTTCTATATTACAGCTATGTAAATATGTATGTAAAACCGATATTACTAGATTTTCATTACATCTCAGTGTTGATATGTACAAACTGATGTTATATTAGTTTCCAGTTTGTGGTTGTAGCTTTTAAAATTGGCATGGTCAAGCTGCTAGATGATGGAGCAAGAGGGGAAATTATAAGCAATTTACCCAAATAAAAACAAAGTATTTCACTAGGGAGGGTTAGAACTTCAAAGTATCACACATTATTCACTCCTAGGAATGTATCTAGCTCCTTCTTGATTCTGAAATCCAAATAAGGGTGATAAGGCCCATTTTAAGGATTTTAGTGATAGTTGAGGACAATCACCAGGACTTTAAGGGGGCTTTTAGTGTTTCGGTTGCCTCTAACTTCACTGAAGGTATTTCTTTCGGGGTGAGGGGGACTGTGTGCATATGTGTCTGTGTGTACCTGTCATGTGGGTTTTTAAATCTTTTTTAATGTTTGCTGTCTAGAAAACATATCTCTGCTTGTAAACATGACAGTAGAAATCTTCATTCTGTATAGGTAGTGTATTTAATAAGGGCTCTTTTTAATCCAGTGGGACATAAAAAGAAGGCACTATTATAAGGAATTCACTTGGTATTACTTTGCTTTAGCTTTTAAATGGCTTGATTTTTAACGAGAAACTCTATTTATTAATGAAAGTATCACCCTCTTGGTGCTAGTCAGGAGAATTCATGGTTACACTAGAGTGTTTAGAATTAGGTTATCTAGAATCCTGCTCTTTTAATGTGACACATTTGTGAATTCTTCTGTGACCTTTTTTTTTTTTTTTAAATGCATTAGATGATTGTGTTTGGAAGCATTTACTCTTGTTCTTTTCAGAAATACGACTGCTTTGCTTGGTCTCCTTGAGCCATATTTATAGTTGGTCCCAGCATTACATATTTCTGTCAAATCGTTAAGGGAGTGAAAACTTATTTTTGCCTAGCAGGTAAATCATTTTCTCTCATTTACTATAATCTAGAAACTATTTAATTTTAGTGTTTTGTATGTGTGTGTGTGTGTTTTCTTTTTAATTGAGTCCCTTCGGTCTGTCTTTCTGGTGCTTAGAGTTAAATTTTTCAGCTCTCAATACTAGAGCAAAAGAGATTAGTTACCAGAAGTATGGCCTCTAATGGTGTTTAGCCTCTTCAGGAACCAACTGATTATCTCTTATCAATTACAGGTAGTTTGACTTTGGTTTAATGTTAATGCTGTTGTGCTGCTTCATTTAATGCACTGTGGAACAAAATAAGGGTATTGCTGGTATGGGGTTATGATAATTTTAGGCTTTTAGATCTCTTTACAGTTTGAGATTAAAAATACTAAAATGTGAGTGATGTGAATTAACTATGCAGAATTTGTATAAGTTGGGTGTACTTATTTTACGTACGTCTGTACTTACTCCCTCAAACCTGCGTATTAGTTTCTCAGTGTTTACTTTGAGAAAGCAATGCTTAGCATAGAAACTGCATTTCTCCTTTGAGGAATTTTGGGATGGTTTGAGAAAATCAAGTGATAAAGGAGTGTGCTGTATAAGCAATAATTTCCTTTTACTGTGTGCTGCATTTTAGAAGCTAGATGAGAAGTTGTGTTGCCTTCATTATGTTTTTTTTTTTTTATCTTTGAGAGAGAAATAGATCCTTGAATTTGCTTTTTAAATGTTCTCATGTTCCAACTTTATATATTCTAAGGTGCAGTGCACTGTGAATCTTTTATTTTTTTTAAAGTTTTAGGTGCTTTTATGTATAACTTTTATGATTTATAAAATGTTAGATGAATTGTTTTTATACTTAACCATTGTAATCTAAAGGGGTATGGTTTACATGTTTTTCACAAATTTATGTTAAGAAATAGCAAATGAATGGTTTTAGAATGTCAGTGCTGCTCCTCTGAGAAATGAGCATTTGAAGAGTTCTGAAGTCCCCAGTAGAACTCTTTTTTAGCATGGTTGAAATATAATTAACAATGCTTGAAAATTAAGTTGCATTTTTTTGTTAATATATAAAGGCAAGTCTCCTATGCTGTCAGAGGCATTGTGGTGACTGCTTGCTGCTTTGAGTTTTGGAGACCCTTATTTTTCTATTAAAATATCAATTAGTATAAATAATGAAGATTTATAGTAAAGTTAATTTTATGGTGTAAGATTAGAACTTGTTACTTTTCCTTTTAAGGCTTTATTAATTTGTGTGTAATGTAAAATAAAAACTTAGATCTAAGTGAATAAAATCCTTCCACCATAGGAATTAAAATCAACATATTGTTGTTTTCTCTAGAAAAGGTCAACTTTGAATGCATGTGTGCATTAAAAACATTTCATTACACTCTGTTTCCTCACTTATCTGTGTTTTTGCTCCCCAGCAGTTCATTTGAATAGCTAGGAGCAAAGTCAGTTATAAAAACTAGACTTTTTGCCAAGTTCTATTTGTTACTATGATAATCTCTTTTGGCTTTTTATCTTGACTTTGTACCAGTGGCTCCCCTGCCTCCTGAGAAATTTTGTGTTTTTTGACAGAGAATGTCATATTCACTTGTTAAAATCTGTTGTGTTTCTGCATTTCTCTGAGGCAGTATTTTTCTTATGTATTAATCATAGTTATAGTAAGATAAGATACATTAACATTTTTGTAACCGAAGAAAAATACATGATACTTAGTCATTTTGATTTGGATTATTTTATGGCCTAAGAGTAGGGGTTCATATGTATTGTTGTAAGTTTAGATTCATGATAAGCAAGACAAACATTATTTTGTCTGTTGGTATCCTTTACTTTAAGTACCTGGCCTGGGTAAATAGGTGTTAATAAAACAATTTTGTTAAAAACTTTATTTCTGATAGCTTAGAAAAGTCTAGCTAGAGTTTTCCATTTTGTGTTATGTTCTAAGACTTTAAAGAGCATTTGTATAGTTGTCTAAATTCTGAAACTTAGATTATGATGGGTTTGTCTTTAAAAAGAAAAATATCTTTTTCTTCCTGAAATTGGGTTGCTCTTGAAGTCTGTACTCTTGAATTATAAAGATGGCAGATTATGGATGTGCAGTACAGTTTCTGTTCCATACTTTCAAAGCAGAATTCTGGATTGCAATTTCAAAAAATTATAGGCTATTATAGAACAAAAGAACAAAAGTGTCATGAAGGTAGAAGACAGCCTTAGTTGCTGGGCCAAAGACAGTAGAAGAAAGACATTTAGGAAGGGCTTTCACTTCTTTAGTGCTATATGATGCAATAGGCTAGCAATGTGATCGTTGCCTAGTCCAGGCATAGCCTAATGTACATGGCCTTTACCAAACTTTTTTCTAAAACTGGATAAAGTTAATTTTTTCTAAGTATGGTTGCCAAGCAATCCAGTGAATCTAAAGTAATTCTTCTCACTTTAAAGACCAGTATTTGGGAATCTGTGCTTATCCTTAACAGCTGTTTTCCTATAGGAAGAAAACCCAGATCATTCACCCCCATAGTCAGGTGTGTACCTTTAGTTAATTTCATAGTGGTAGCTGCACATTATCCTGAATGGTGAGTAATTTCTTTTCATTTAGTTTCTTTGTGGACGAACAGTGTTTATTTTTACAATAGTAGTTTATATCTAGGGAAAGAGTAAAGCTAAAATCCTGTGTGGGAGTCAACATGGGGTTGACCTCCACTACCTTAGGTTGGACTTCAACATAAGTACGAAGACATGAAGGAAAAGGCTGTGATAAAGTATGGAAATCTTCTCTCGAAATGTTCATAATTGAATCTTTAATCTGGATTTCCAGATTAATGAAATCTCCAGAAAGAGATCTTATTTGTCTTGCATTTCCTGTGGTTAGCACAAGACTTGGCCTAGCTATGACAGCATCTTGAAAACATGACCTCAAAGGAATGAACCTTGATAAGGTGCTTTCATTGGCTGCATGGTGTTGGTCAAGGGGAGGGGGGTTGAATGCAAGAAATCATTTGCCTAGGATAATAACTTTGTCCCACATGGACACTCTGCTTAGTGAACTTAAGTCTTTAGTCTAGTAGAAGAGTCAGGCCCTTGAATTTACATTTGCTGGTTTTTGGTGGGTGGATCCTTTGAGGCAGTAATTTTTGCTTATTTCTGAAGAACTGAGTTGTTTTTTTCTTTTAGTCTAACTAGCCAGGAAGGAGACTGTTAAATCCTCTCCCCACCCCCACCCCTTTTCTGGGATGAGTTTCTAGCTGCTTCTGTAGAAGAATTGCTCTTCTCTTTTTATTTGTGCTATATCCCATGTGAGTCTGCCACCATGGGACTTTGCAAGCAGTGATTCTGTGCTTTTCTCTTTGTGAAGATGATCTTATTTTCGCTGTTGGACTCCCAGCAGATTGAAAACCTCAATGGACAATTGAGTTCTTTTGAATCTTCCACTGCATGTAGCTATTAAAGTGGTTTGGGAACAAAGAGAAAACTCCTCTGTGGTTCTAGGGTGAAGTGGGCAGTGTTCTGTTGGTCCGTCCTCAGTCTTTGACAGATCTTAAGTAACATTCTTAAGAGAGCTGACTTTTTGAGATAGGATGTGCATTTTTATTCAACCACTTTTAATTCAGGAATCTTAGATTCTAAAACTGTAGTTACAAACCATGGTGTGAGACATTTGGGACATAAATCTACATTGTTTACTCATTTCTCAAGGTTTAAGAAATTAGCTGGATGTTTAGAAAATGGTATCTTAGCTTTTGCTTTCGTGATATTTAGGAATAGATAATGTGGCAGCAAGAGAAAGTAAAATAAAGGTTTTCAACTCTGAATGAAATTTAGAAAGGTTAAGTATTTTGCAGCAGTTCAGTTCGTTAGAGGTGTTGATACTTTTGGAATAAAGTAGCAGTGGACCCATACTCTTCACATACTATACATATAATATGCACTGATGGAAGAGCACAGAAGACATATCTGTGAGAGTTTCTTTGTGTATTTCACTACTGTCCCAGGGCACTGCTATCTCTACTGTTCATTTTAGGCTTTTGTTTGGCTCTTAAGGTAACCATTTAATTTCAAATGCAAGTGTCCAAAGAACTGAGTTTTTAATTTTGCTTTTTTGATATTTCAATTTAAAATTACGACAAGGAACAGCTAAACTGACTTTCATTTAATACGTAGTACAAGTTGTTTTTCTTCAGTAACAATTAGGGATGGAAAATATTTTTGAAAAGCCATGAATGATTTTGCTTAAACATGTATTTATATATTTGCTTATAATTGTTTTCAAAGTTTGCTTGTTAATACATAATTTTTAAGAATTGTCTTTGATAAATATTGACTCACCCTAGATCTGTTTACAATTCAGACTAATGGAGATTTAAAACAATCTTATTTCTGAATAAAATAAATCAAATGGAATGATAATCTATGATTAGTTAATTTAAGTGAAATCCTCTTATGTAAGTTTTTTTTTGGGGGTGCATGGTCCGGGGATGGAATTTGGGTATCCTGTATATAAGGCATTCTACCACTGAACCACCCATGCACCCAGGACTTTTTTTTTTTTGCATGGACCGGCACTGGGAACAAGGTTGTCTTTTAACTGACAGAAATGAGGCTTATTTTGAAAGGCAATAAGAATTAATTTCTTTTTATACCTTGCCTATTTCCAAAACAGGATCTGAAGTTGCTTTTATGTTGTGCTGTAATGTTCATGGAAGATAAGTCGTCTTAAGACACTTTTATTGGGCATTTTTAGTCCCAGTAAAATTCTAAAGAAGATGAAGATATTTATGCTCAGTCATTTTAAGCAATTTATTTTATTTGGGACCTGAAAATGTTGACAGAAACAATTGATGAAATAATTTTACTAAATATGATGTTCAGTTGAGAAAACTGGACTTAACAGTAAATGTGGTGACTGAATAGATTTATAGACTTTATTTCTTCAGCAATCATTTTTGTTTTGTGTGAAATTAACATTTAATTCTTGTCTGAATTACAGCAGACATTTCAGTATTCGGAGAAAGACTTACATAAGTAAGTATTTAAGTGACTCTGCAGTGAAATTCTAGGTGCTGTTTTTGGTTTATTGTCAAGCATTTAGGAAGAACAAATAAGAAATCCAGAAATATATTGGGTTTATGTTATAGGAATTGACACCTTTAGAGTAGATTTATTGTGTTTCTGGATTAGTACATTTTGGCCAACAGTAGCTTTGCCTCTTTCCCTGAGTGTTTACGAAAGGATAAGGACTGATTTTCAGTTATTTATATTGGATGTGACTATCAAAAATAAAGAATTTCTAGTGATTCATGTTTACGAATTGGAATTTAAATGTTTGCAGGGTTATTGCACTTCCAAAGAAGACTAGAAGTGCCAGCTGTACTCTTCACTGAGAAAATGAACAAAGTCTTATGTCTTAATTAAAGTTATTATACTAAAGCTTTTAAAATGTTTTTTTAATATAAGTAACATCAATTTAGAAATTAAAGCTTTTTATCTTATAAAATACATGGAAGGTTTCCTTTGTCTTTTGAGATTTTTACAGTTGATCAAATATTGGCTTTCTGTAAAGACAGTGTTAAATTTAGACTGTAATGTAAAAAAAAAAATCAATAAAATTTGCTGCTTGGCAGTTTTAAACTGTTTTCTGCTATTGTTACTTGTTCCAAATATGGGTCCTAGGTTGCTCATAGTTTGGATGCCATCTTTTGGACCAGAACAGAAAAATGACCAACAAACAAGTATGAACAAAATATGTTTATATAATAGGAAGAAATTTAAAGGTAGTGAGTCTCGGCAAAATTGAAAATAAAGAAGTGGTATGTACACTGTCTCAAAAATTGAATGGTTGTTGCTTTAGAGCAAGATTATAGAGGAGTACTTGAGATGCGAGTTAATTGTAAGATATGTAAAATCTAGTAATTCTTAAATTTGTGCCCAAATCCTCAACAAGTACTATAAACTGAATCCAATACTACAGTAAAAGGATTATAAATCACGACCAGGTGGGAATTCATCCTAGGAAGGCAAGGGTGGTTCACTGTAAGAAAATCAATAAATGTTATTGTGGTAGGTTGAATTATGCACATCAACAAATGTTCCTAATCTTAATCTGCATCCCTGTGAATGTGAACCCTTTGCAAATAGAACCTTTTGAAGTTAGAAATTGCCAAAGGACGGTGGGCCCTAGTTAGATTACTGGAGGCCTTATAAATAGAACCTGGAGGTCACAGAAGCTGCTGTCATTTGACAGCAGAAATATAAGCCCAGGAACCTCATGGATTACTGGCAGCCAACAACGGAATGCTATTCTTTGGGGAGAACACAAGCCTTGCTGATATGTTAATTTTGGATTTCCTGTATTCTCAAAACCATGAGCTGGGGCAGGTTCTGATGGCTCAGCAGGTAGAGTTCTCACCTGTCATGCCAGAGACCCTGGTTCAATTCCCAGTGCCTGCCCATGTGGAGAAAAAACAAAAACAAAACCCATGAGCCAATAAATTCCTATTGTTTGTCAATCCTGTGTGTGGTATTTGTCATAGGAGCCTGACAAACTAAAACAGTAATATACCACATAAACCAAATGAATCAGGAAAACATACGGTATTTCTTCAAGTGATGAAGAAAAGGCTTCTTGACAAAAACCCTCATAAAACTAGGAATATGAGGAAACTTACTCAACATGAGAAAGGGCATAAATGAAAAACCGAAAGCTAATGTCACACTCAATAGTTTCCCCCTAAGATAAGGAACAAGCCAAAGATGCCCACTTTCACCCATGCTACTCATCCTTGCCCTGGAAGTGCTAGCCAGAACAATATGACTAGAAAAAGAAAAGGCATGCAAATTGTAAAGGAAGAAGTAAAACTTCTCCTATTCACAGATGATATACTATATATATAGGAAATCCTGAAGAGTCTATAAGAAAGCTACTAGAATAAGTGAGTCAGCAAAGTGGAGGGGTTCAATTTCACGATCAGCACACAAGTCAGTGGTGTTTCTAGATACTAGCCATGAACAATCCGAAAAGGAAATCAAGAAAACAATTCCATTTACCATAGCAATTAAAAGAATCAAATATTTAGGAATAAGTTTAAGGACATGAAAGACTTGTACACATAAAAAAACTAAAGTGTTGCTGCCTTAATACTTATATAAGTGGACAGATAGCCCGTGCTCTTGGAGTGGAAGACTATTAAGATGTCAGTACTACCCAAAGTGATATACAGCCTCAATGCAAGCTTAATAAAAATTCTAACAACCTTCCTTACAGAAATGGAAAAGCTAATCCTCAAATTTATATGGAAGGCAAAGAGGTCCCAAAATAGTCAAAACCATCTTGAGAACGAACAGAGTTGGACGACTCATACTTCCTGATTTCAGAACTTACTATAAATCTTCAGTAATCAAAACAGTATGGTACTGGCACAAGGACAGACATATAAACCAATGGAATAGGATTGAGAGTTCAGATACAACCCCCATACATCTGTGGCCAATTGCTTTTTGGCAAGGGTGCCAAGTCCACTCAATTGTGAAGGCGTAATCTCTTCAGTAGTAGGTGCTGGGAAAACTGGCTATCCACATGCAAAAGAATTAAAGTGTTCCCCTACCTCACAAATTCAAAATGGGTCAAAGACCTGAATATAAGAGGTAAAACTTACAAAACTCCTAGAAGAAAATACTGGATAATGTCTTCAGCACATTTTATTAGGCAATATTTAGGACTACACCGAAAGCTTGAGCAAGCAACAAAAAGGATAAATAAATTGGACCTCATCAAAATTAAAGACTTATTTGCATCAAGACATTATCAAGAAAGTGAAAAGACAACCTACAAAATGGAAGATTTTGAAACCATTTATCTGGCAAGTGTTTAATATCCAGAATATATAAAGAACTACAATTCAACAAAAAGACAACTCAGTTAAAAAATAGGCAAAGACTTTTAATAGTCATTTCTCAAAGAAGATATGAAATGGTCAGCAAGCATATGGGAAGATGTTAAATTATTAGTCCATTAGCAAAATGCGAGTCAAAACCAGTGAGATACTATCTCATGCCCACTAGGATGGCTGTAAAGAAAGATGGTGTTGGGGGATGTGAAGAAATAGGAACCCATGGAGGGAATGTAAAATGGGGCAGAACAGTTTGGCATTTCTTGAAAAAAGGTAAACATAGAACTACCATATGACCCAGCAATCCCACCTCTGGGTATATACCCAAAAATACTGAAAGCAAGGACTTGGACAGATATTTGTACACCAATGTTCATAACAGCATTGTTTACAATAGCCAAAAGGTGGAATGGAAGCAATCCAAGTATTCATCAGAAAACAAATGGATAAACAAAATGTGGTTAAAACATGCAATGGAATATTATTCAGCCATAAAAATGAATGAAGTTTTGAAACGTTACAACACAGGTGAACCTTGAAGACATCATGTTGACTGAAATAAGCTAAGCATAAATGGACAAATATTGTATGATTGTACTTGTATGGAATAACTAGAATATGCAAATTAAGAGAGTTAAAAATAAAGTTGCAGTTTACCAGGAGCAGGGATAGGGAATGGAGTTGGTGTTTATTAGGTATTACATTTCGGTTTGGGGTGATGGAAAAGTTTTGGTAGTGGATGGTGGTACTGGCACTACTATATTGTGAATAATTAAAATCACTGAATTGTATATTTAAAAATGGTTAAAATTGGAAACTATGTATGTTAACACGGTAATTAAAAAAAATTGTGCTAGGATTAGTTACTAGTTTGGATTTCAGGGGAAGAAGAACTACATTCTCGTCCATTAGAGATCTGTTATATAATAGTAATTTTTACCTAAAAATAAAAGGACAGTGACCAAGGTATTCTATCTCTACCACAAAGTACATATTGCAGTAATACTCCTCCTTAACAAATATGTTGCAGAGTTGCTTGCACTCCCAGTGTTTGGTTTTATTCTGTTTCACCAATTTTTAAAAAGGAGAAAAGATCCCTCTGTAGATAACTTACCATTTATGCCCATTTGTAGGAAAGCAACCAAATACAAACTGTTGATAAATGAGGTTTCTCTGGTATTGGCCATTTTGACTTAAGTAACTTACTTCTAGGCCCCTCCTTGACTAGGGCTCCTGATCTAATGCGAAGCATAACAGGTTTGTTATTTACATGTAGTTACAAATAGGTTTACGGAAGAACAGCTTTATCCTTTAAACCAAACACAAAGTACATCATGGCATTAGAAATATTTATTGAGAATATAAGAATGTTTGTAAAATATTATAAATGTCTCTGTATAAATAAATGAAGTTTTCTTTTAAACAATTCTATATCAAATAACACAGCTATTTTACAGCAGCTAAAACTAAATGCATCTGGAAACATTTAAAGCATACAAGTGAAGAATCTTAAAAACTACAAGATATAGCAAATACAGTGCGGAGTGGCAGCTTTTAAAACAGTAAAACAATACTGACAAATGCAAACTTAGTCACATGTGCTTTAATAACTGACAGTACATTCAAGCAGATTTTTCTAATATTCAAGTGGTATAAAAGTAGCACATTCTCAAATTGTAGGAAACCTAAATCTCATGCAAAGAAAATAAGTCTTGACAAAATATTCTAAAACTGATTAGAAATAGAAAAGTGAACTGTTTCCTTATCTTTATATTAAGTCAAAAGCAGTTTATTAGGGGTGCTTATTCACTGGGCAGTTCTGCCTTGAGCACTATAAGTGAATCTATGAGTTCTACAAAAAAGAACATTTTTTCCCCCCATGGATTTGATTTGCAAAAAGTGCAGAAGTAGACAGTAGGGCAAGAACAATTAGAGTATTAGTATGAATGTAGGAGAATGTTGTATGTAGCTTTTGTTGTGTTCTGCTGAACTTATGTTTTAGATGATTAATGGATGAATGCTTTGTTGTTAACCTGAGCATGGGAAATCAAGTACTCTTAGTCAAGGATGTGGTTATTTGGTGACAGTTGCTGTTACTGGGTTGGAGTGATTACTTTTTTCTTGGTCACATATAAAATCTCACTCAAATGCCATGTGATAGAGAATTATCTGTTTTAACCAAAAATGTAATACAAAAATGTAATGCTCATCTGCTTGTGAAACTTCATAAATATTAGCAAAACAAGAATGCATGAACAGCTGCTAATCAACTTGCATACTTTTCCATTTGCTTGTATTTTAACAGGTGCTGAGTGCTCTGTGGTACTAGCAGGCCAGCATTACATGCTGTGTAGTTCTTACTGAGCCACTAAGTCTTATATCTCTTAGTGAATGCAAGTACATTTAATTAGACAGTAGCATCAAGTGTGTGAAACAGGAGGTTCTTCAGAAGGCCACAGGTTTAGAGCTAACTTTAACTAAGCCTATTTAAACACAAGGTTTCAATCAGCAGGAGTAAGATTTTGGTAAATTTCAATTAAGAACTGCTCTTTAGGAAAGGCAAAATTTTTCTTTTGTAATAAGTTAATGCTTTTATAAAGTGGTATCCAAGTATCCAGAGTAGAGAATTTGCAAGCCTCAGCGAAAGGTGGTGATTATATCGTGCTTTGTAAAATACGCTGTTCCACTGGGTACATAGAAAAAGAATTGCTGTATGAGCTCCCTACCCCCAACTTATTTTTCCCCCCAATAGTATTCCATATAAAGCTGTCATCTGCCAGACAAATGAAAATGTTACTTATGCTGCATTCTCTTGCTTCTACAAAAAAACCCTTGGGAAGCCTATAGTTACACCCTCATTAAGGTTCAAGTGCAGAAGTTTCAGCCAAAGAAATATTTCTTCACTTTTGGGTTCTGAAATCTTTTTCTAGAGCTCTGTTTGTTGCCTCGTGAAGTGGGCACAGCTGTTAACTAACTGAACATGATTTTTCCACTTTAATTTTTATATGTAGACTGGGTGGAACAAACTCTCCATGAACTCATTTGCAAATGATTTAAAGCTTAATGGAACAGAGGACACTTTGAGAAGTGTTTACGTTTTGGTGTTTTTTGTAGTTATGATGCCTTTATCACTTTATTTAGAACATGAACATGTTAGCAGTAAACCCAAACTCTTGAGAGTTTTTAATTATGTGATTGATAGAATTAAAAAATAATTCCAGGATAATCTTTTAAGGTAATCAAAAACACCTTTAGTAGAGAAAAGGCAGCTCTCAAAGATTTTGGGTTTTTTTTGGCATGGGCAGGCACCGGGAATCAAACTCGGGTCTCCAGCATGGCAGGCAAGAACTCTGCCACTGTGCCAACATTGCCCGCCCTCTCAAAGGTTTTTAATCCATGCCAGGGATAGATAGTCCAGCCCCAGACAGGTAACTCTGGGATATCCTTGCTTAATGTAATCTATATTCAGCTAGGAACTAGGAAAATAGTTTGAAACTTATCTCAGAGTAGTAATCTTACTGCCCCTGTCTTACCAGTTTTAAAGAAGCCTATAAATGCTGCGTTTGAGGCTGCCTTTCTAGAGTGAATATTAATGCTCTAATTTAAAATTCTTTGAGGTCTCTGTAAAATACTGCTGCAGGCTCTTCAGTAAAGAGAACATGCTTAACTGGCACTTAGTATTCCAGTTTTGGGCATCATGGGTACTAACCTTCAGAAACCTGACATGCCAGCAGATGAAAGAGAATAAGAAACAGTTAATTGCCTCTATTGGCAACAGTGAAACATCTGGGGTACACATGGGGATGAAACATTAGCACCAGGAAGGGTGAGATATATCTCAGTTGTCTGATTACATAAGACATTTAATTATAAATAGTTTATGGAGCAAATCTCAAAGAAGGAGTCTCAGGACTACAAGTCCATGGCAGTTTTGGTAGCTGGAACACACGGAGTTTGACAGAACATCCAGTTCAGCTCGAAGGTCCAAGCAGTGGTAGCACTCCAGCTATGAATAGTCTCTTGCCTGTGACATTTTGCAAACTCAGTGTTGTTTCCACAATTCAATGGAACTCTGAACTGGGGTCCTTTTTTCCCATGCCCATTTCACCAAGATCCAAACTTTGAACAGAGAAGGTGATTGCCTAAAAGGGGTAACCACTGAGGAAATTGGAACAGAGTGATTAAAAATATGAAACTGAAGGTTTTTTAACCACGAATGAGTTAGAATCAAGTCATTGTTTACTCCTGAAGGAGATGTTAATGTAAATCAGGTCCTGTTTAGAGAAAAATTCAGGGAAAGCAAGGTTAATAGAAAAAAAAAAGTTAACCCAGGCACCTGTAATCATTTATCTAATAAATATTCCACAGTTAGATTAATCATGTGCCTGGTGGTTCAACTTCAACAGAGATTGTTTGTTAGGGAGGATTTAAAAGATGCAAGGAAAGGAAATAAACCATTTTATAAGTTCTTTTATTCTACACATTTATGAAGATAACATTTTTGCTTGGGAAATAGTTTTCACGCAATCACCACATATTTTAAAGTATTATGTTGAAGTATAAACTCAAAATAAGCCAGGTAGGATCAGTAATACTGGGGGCCCATAATGGAGGAGCTGAGATGTTTCATCTGGAGGAATTACATGACCCTAAAAGTGTGGGTTCTGTGTTTTAACTTGGAGCAAGCATTATTGCCAGAAGTCAGCGAGCAGGATTTTATTTCTGCTTTAGCTACATTTTTCAATGCCTTATTGAAAATGAGAATTATCGGTTTTAATGCCTGTTCATTAAAGAGAGAGCTAGCCATAGTTCACTACTATGCACATCTCTGTTTACTCAGGGGAGGATATTTCTCTAGGCAAGCTGAGAAAAATGGTGAAAACCATGATTTCACCAATTATACAATTTTTTTTGTAATAATTTTTAGCTAGAATATTTTCTTTGAAACAAATGCAAATTTATCCAGAGTAAAATTTGATTTAAAAAATTGCTTGCAAGGACAAATTTGACTAAATGATAAATGCAAACAGAAATGGGAGCCAGTGGGCATTTTGTAACAAAGTACTCAAAAGCTGGCCCTTCTACATGGTACCATTTAATTTTTTTTTTTTCGGAGACAGGACAGCCTGTGATTACTTTTCAGATAGATCCGTGCTGCCCTGTCCCTCCTAGGTGATGACCGGAATATCCTCCCCATTGTACACGAGGCTCTGGAATTTGTATCACACTCTTGAAAATAGACATTTAGCTTATGGACATGGGCACTTGAATGCACCTGTGTTTTTAGTTAACTGGTGTTTGGATACATTTTTTATAGGGGACGGTGGTTGCTACTATTCTGCAAGTAATCCTATAAAGTGTATGGTGTAGGGCAGCTACAGAAAAAGTGAAGGAAGGGAGGGATGAAATAGTGGAGTTCTAGTGAAGAAGGAACAATTTATTTTAAGATGGAAGACCTTCCTGAAAGAATTCAGGTACTTTGGTTCTTCCTAACCCTGTCAGCATTTTGCTTGAAATTTAACTAGTTTAAGCACCAAATGTAAACCATCACCGTGTCTCTGGGTGGGGAATGGAGGCCGGAGCAATCATCCCACTCCCTCCATGATGAAAGTAATGAGTTATTGAACTGGGGGTTTGGTAGCAACGTTAATTAAGTGGGACAAGCTTTGCAAACACTTAGTGTCTGATAATGTACAGCTTCTTGCTCTTAGAGAAATAGAGATAGGTCCAAAGCTACTCAAGGGGAACAGTTTTGATTCCATACAGAAGAGAAATTATGTCTAGCTGGGGTGGGGTGGAGAGCTAAAAATGCTTCTCTGTTTTTGAAGAAACCCATGATAAAATTTTAGTCCTATTATACCTTTCAATAGGATTCTCAGCTCTAATTGTTAATAAGGTTTGCATTGAGAAGAAAAAATTCCAGAGTCAAAGGAGAGCTCCCTGCTTGGCCCCTGCCTCCAATGTGAAAGGTGAAGAAAATTTTTATTCTCTCAATACAGAATTGTATTTATAGTCTATGAGTACACAATTCTGGCGTTGCCTTACTTAAAACTTCAGTGTATCTGGAAATCTAATTGACACCTGTGTACCATCTTCTTGTAATCTTTAACTCCATGGTAGAGCCTTCTGAGTGATAACCTGTATTTTGGAGTTGATAATGGAATTTGAAAACCAGTCTTGTTGAAATAAACAAACCAGCAATTCTTCTACATGTTGGACACTACCCTCTTTCCTACCAGTTTTTCATTTTCTTCTAAAGGAGAAAAGGGGAAAATGGATGCAGAAGAGAAGCTGATTGTTTACCAAAAAGAGATGAAAAGAATGGAAAACCCTATAAAGCATATGACTAGAATCCCATTGATGCACAACCTCCAGAACTTAGAGAAAAGGTTAGAGGATGACAAAGTGAGTGCTAGGAGCAGAAGCAAGGTACTGCTTGAGCATGGCACATGGTATATATTTACCATCATGAGCCTGGGAGGGGAGGAACAGGATCCCCTCTGGAAATAGTCCATATGATGTCACCAGGCATATCCTCCCAAGGGCTGAGGCTATAGCATGCCATTTTCCAAGTGCTGACCTGTCTGCCAATCTTCCCTTTATTGGTTTTTCCAACAGGTACTTTGTCCCCCAGGGCCCTCCTCTCCTCAGTGGCCTGCTATAGTTTAGCTTCCGTGAGCAGAATTTTGGTGACGGCAGACCTTATTAAAGTGAAGTTTCATTGGTGTGTGGCCTTGAATTCTCCTCCTCCAACAGAGCTATTCTTTGCTTGAGCATCCGTACTTGGGTCTCATGTCTCTCCACCATGGCCATCATCTGAGACTCCAACTTCTTCAGTTTGTTTTGATGCTTCTTCTTTGCTTTCTCATAGGCAGCCACTAAGTTGCTATGTGAGAAGAGGATGAAATCAGAATGAAGATACAACCTAAGCAGTATCGAGGCACATGCTGTCCTATCCCATTAGGTGACTGGGTAGTAAGAATCACTCAACTCAGACTCTTCGGTAATGAATATGAAATCAAGTAGTTAAAAGAATTATAGCACCGGTGTTTCAACACTCAGGGCCAGGCCATTTCAATCTGTTGGCTTAACCATGATTAATTCAGCCCAACTGCTAGAAGCTTGTGACTCCAACACTTCTGGAGGGGTTCTGAAAGGAGTGAAAGCCAACAATCCAAACTAGCCAAACCCAAATACCATAAGCATTATGGTACTTATCTCTGAATTCCAAATAGTTGTTATTTAAATATAAATAGTATGCCTATTTATTGTTTTATGCAAAAGATGGTCAAGTATAAGTTACAGGAGAGTATTCCTTAGGCTTTGTGCTCTAAATGACTTCACCTATGATGAGGGCAGAGAAGCTCTCTCCCCACCTTACTGACTCGCTTTTATGCTTTTGGCTGGTGGGATTCAGAACTCTCAATTAGGCCATAAGCTAAAGAGCAACTCCCAAAGTGTCATCTGATTCCCAAGACGATCTGATTCAGTCTATGAAACCTTTTATTTTCAAATTATGTATCTTTATGAGGCCAGATATTCTAGATATATTTCAGCCATAACAGGAGCAAATGTGAGAATCCAGCTGTCTTCTATTTAACCAGACATTAAAGAGATTTGTAAAATTGTAAAAACAGTGCCACTCTTATAATTTTTGTTTTTTTTTTTTTTTTGGAGTGGAGGGTGGGTGGAAATGGTGGTTTTTAACCACTCCCCCCAATTCCATTTATGTTACCATGTTGGGCTTATTATTTTTAAATGAATTTTAAAAATAAAAAATTTGACTCAGTTTTAGCCTCTAATGATAGATAGTAAAAAGATGTTGTTTAAGTGAACAAAAAGTTCTGAGGATCTCAAATTTTTATGAGCATGAAGTCTTGAGACACAAAATTTGAGACTACTGCCTTAGAGCATGTTCCACCAGATATTTAAATGTTGCTCAAGTAAAAGGTTATAGCTATTTCTGTTGAGAAAACATTCATTTAAACAAAGTTAAACATTTTAAAATTGTACTTCTCAGGACCTTTACTATATGATATGTCAAGAGGTGACCATAATACGGATTTTCCAAATATATTTGGCCAAAGGGACCAACCCAACTTTTACCTTTGTACTATGGAACACCTTGGGAAATACTGTTCTAAGGAAAAACAGGCTCTAAGAGGGGAAGGTGAGGAATCACCACTGCTGGTTTCCAGGAGTTACGGACATTTTTAACCTGGCACAGTATCTAGGTGCAGACAGACATAAGTCAGTATCACTTGGGGATCTACTTAGAGGGAGATTGTTACCTGTTGGCCCGTTTTAGGTCATTAACAAACTCGGCTGATTGCTGGTGTCGGATTTCACTGCTCTTGGTGAGTCTTTCCAAGGCACTCACCAGCTCTTGAACTCTGGCCTTCAACTTCTTTTCTCTATATCAAGGAGAGATGAAGCAAGCCATAAGTAATTTGAGATGATGGTGACCGGTTGGGTACTACCTGCAGTGGTGGCAGAAAGTAGAGAAGGTTCAGTTTGTCAAGTCAGAAGGCTGGTGGCTAATGAGAACTTCTGAGAAGATGATGGGATAGGAGAGGCTGAGTTCAACCCTACTCCATGGAACAACTAGAAGAACAACTGGGACAGCCATTCTAGGTTGCAAGACTCACCACCCTGAGGATGCCAATAGATTGAAAGTGAAAGGACAGAAAAAGATGTTCCATGCAAGCTGTAACTAAAAGAAAGCAGGAGTAACTATATTAATACCAGACAAAACAGTCTTTGAATATAAAGACATCATAAGAGACAAGGAAAGACACTACATATTAATAAAAGGGACAGTTCATCAAGAAGAAATAACAGTCATAAATGTTTAGGCTTCTAATCAAGGAGCTCCAGAGTACATGAAGCAAACATTGGCAAAACTGAAGGGAGCAATATACGTTTCAATAATAACTGTACGAGACTTCAATACACCACTCTCCTCGACAGACAGGAGAACCAGACAGGATCAACATGGAAATAGAGAATTCAAATGAGGTATTAAATGAATTCGACCTAACAGACATATAAATTGTTAAGCCCCCAAACACCTGGATATACGTTCTCTAGTGTGCTCATGTAGCTTCAGGATAGATCATATGCTGGGGCATGAAACAGGTCCTGTTATTCAAAGGACTTTCTGATGGGATGAAGCTGAAAATCAATAACTACCAAAAAGAACCAGAACATATACAAATACATGGAGATTAAATAACACAGTGTGTGTAAATAAAAATTAGTGGGTCAAAGAAGAAATGGCTAGAGAAATAGGTAAATATTTGAAAATGAAAGAAAATGAGAATACAACATATCAGAACTTATGGGATACAGCAAAGGCAGTGCTGAGATGGAAGTTTATTGCCCTTGTGCTGGTTTGAAATGATGTATATAACCTAGAGAAGCCATGTTTTAATCCTAATCCCATTTTGTAAAGGGATTTGTTTCTTCTAATCCCTATTCAGCATTGTATGTTTGAAATTAATTAGATCATTTCCCTGGAGATGTGATGTACTCGAGAGTGGCTGTTAAGCTGAATTATTCGGGTAGGTCTTGATTAGTTTCTGAAGTCCTATAAAAGAGGAAACATTTTGGAGAAAGAGATTCAGAGAGAGCAGAGCAGAACGACATAGCCACAAGAAGCAGAGTCCACCGGCCAGCGACCTTTGGAGATAAAAGAAGGAAAATGCCTCCTGGGAAGCTTGATGAAACAGGAAGCCAGGAGAAGAAGCTAGCAGATGATGCCATGTTCACCGTGTGCCCTTCCAGATGAGAGAGCAACCCTGTGTTCACCACGTGCCCTTCCACTTGAGAGAGAAACCGTGAACTTCATCAGCCTTTCTGAACCAAGGTATCTTTTCCTGGATGCCTTAGATTGGACATTTCTATAGACTTGTTTTAATTGGGACATTTTCTCAGCCTTAAAAACTGTAAACTAGCAACCTGAAGAATTCCCCTTTTTAAGAGCCATTCTGTTTCTGGCATATTGCATTCCAGCAGCTAGCAAACTGGAACACCCTAAATGCCTGTATTAAAAAAGGAAAAAGAACAAAAGTCCAGGACTTAACTGCTTACCTGAAGGAAATACAGAAAGAACAGCAACCTAACCCCAAGGAAACAGAAGAGAAGAAATAAAGATGAAAGCAGAAATAAATGAATTAGGGAACAACAACAACAACAAAAGCAATAGAAAGAATCAATAAAACCAAAAGTCGGTTCTTTGAGAAAATAAATGAAATCGATGGCCCCTAGCTAGGCTGACAAAGAAAAAAGGAGAAAGGATGCAAATTTTAAAAAATCAGAAACGCAAGAGTGGTTGTTACCCTGTACTCTGAAGAAATAAAAAAAAAATCATAATAGAGTACTGTGAACAAACTATACACCAGCAAACTAAACAACTTACATGCAATGGACAGATTCCTAGAAACAACCTACACTGACTCAAGAAGAAATATAAAATTTCAACAGACCAGTTAAGAGTAAAGAGATTCAATTAGTTACCAAATATCTTCCTATAAAGAAAAGCCCAGAGCCAGACAGCTTTAGAGGGGAATTTTATCAAACATTCCAAGAAGAACTAACACCATTTCTTCTCAAACTCTGCTAAAATCACTTTAGTAACAAAACTTGGTAAAGGTGCTACAAGACAGGAAAACTACAAGGCAATCACCCTAATGAGTACAGATGTAAAAATTCTCAACAAGATACAAGCAAATCTAATCCAACGACACATTAAAAGAATTATACAACACAACAATGTCAGGTTTATATCAGGAATGCAAGGATGGTTCAACACAAAATAACTCAATGTAATACAGTACATTAACAAATCAAAAGGGAAAAATTATGTGATCATCTCGATTGATGCTGAAAAGGCATTTGACAAAATTCAGCATCGTTTTCTGATAAAAACACTTCAAAAGATAGGAATTGAAGGAAACTTAATCTGACAGAGGGCATATATGGAAAAACCATAGCCAGCATCATATTCAATGGAGAGAGACTGAAAGCCTTCCCGCTAAAATCAGGAACGAGACAAGGATGCCCTCTGTCACCACTATTAGTCAACATTGTACATGAAGTTCTAGCTAGAGCAGTCAAGCAGGAAAAAGAAATAAAAGGCATCCAAATCAGAAAGGAAGAGGTAAAACTTTATCTGCAGATGACATGATACTATACTTGGAAAATCCTCAGATATCTATGACAAAGCTTTTTGAGCTAATAAATTCAACAAAATGGCAGGATACAAGTTTAATGTGCAAAATTCAGTAATGTTTCTATACACAAGCAATGACCTGAGGAGACAAATACAGAAAATACTGCATTCAAAATAGCAACTAAAAGAATCATGTATTTAGGAATAAATCAGTGATGTAAAGGACCTATAAACAGAAAACTATAAAACATTGCTAAAAGAAATCAAAGAAGAGCTAAATAGGTGGAAAGACATTCCCTGCTCATGAATAGGAAGGTTAAATGTAGTTAAGATGTCAGTTCTACCTAAATTGATCTACAGATTCATCAAAATACCAATCAAAATCCCAACAACCACCTTTGAAGACTTGGAAAAACTAGTTATCAAATTCATTTGGAGGGGAAAGAGACCTTAAATAGCTAAAAATACCCTAAAAATGAATTAAGTAGGAGCACTAACACGTCCTGATTTTAAAAGCTTATTGATAAAGTCATAGCTGTCAGAACAACGTGGTACGGGCACAAAGTATTGGTCAATGGATTCAAAGTGAGAGTGTGGAGATAGACCAACAAATCTATGGTCAAATGATTTTTTGACAAGGTCCCCAAATCCACTGAAGTGAGACCATAATGGTCTTTTCAATAAATTGGCATGAGAGAACTGGATATAGCCAAAAGAATGAAAGAGGAATCTTACCTTACACCCTACAAAAATTAACTCAAAGTTGATCAAAGACATAATTATAAGAGCCAGTAATATAAAACTCCTAGAAGAAAATATAGGGAAACATCTTCAAGACCTAGTAATAGGAAGTAGCTTCTTAAACTTTACACCCAAAGCATAAGCAATGAAAGAAAAAAATAAATGAATGGGAATGCCTCAAAATCAAACACTTCTGTTCCTCCAAGAATTTTGTCAAAAAGGTAAAGAGGCAGCCAAGTCAATGGGAGAAAATATTTGAAAATCACAATTTCGTTAAAAGTTTGATACCCTGTATATGTAAAGAAATCGTACAACTCAACCACAAAAAAACAAACAACCAAATTTTAAAGTGGGCTAAAGATATGAATAGGCATTTTTTTTTCTGAAGAGCAAATACAGATAGCTGAAAGGTAATTGAAGAGATGCATATTTTTATTAGCAATAACAAATACAGATCAAGACTATAACAAGATATCTCCTCACACCTATAAGAATGGCTGCTATTAAACAGAAAAGTACAAATGTTGGAGAGGATGTGGAGAAATTGAAGCACTTAATTGCTGCTGGTGTGAATGTATAATGGTACAGATGCTGTGGAAGACAGTTTGGCAGGTCCTTAGAAAACTACATACTGACTTGCCCTACAAACCTGGTAATACCTCTACTGGATATATACCAAAAAGAGCTGAAATAGTGACAGATATTTGCACACTAATATTCATAGCAGTATTATTCACAATTGCCAAAAGATGGAAACAATCCAAGTGCCCATCCACAGATGAGTGGATAAACAAAATGTGGTGTATACAATACAATTGGAATACTATGCAGCAGTAATATGAAATGAAGCCTATACCTGAAGCCTTTGAGGACATAATACTGAGTGAAATAAGCCAGATACAAAAGAATAGATACTGTATGATTTCACTGTTATGACCTTGGTAAAGGTAAACTCAGAGGCTTATAACGTAGAATATAGGAAACCTAAAGATACACAAAAGCTAAAGATGGCTGAAGGTTAGCTAATGAGCTTAAATGTGAGGGAATGGATAGACATGAAGGCAGTTCATTAGTGAGTTTCTATATAATATTGCAATATTGAAGGTGATCATGACTGAAAGGGGTTATATAGAGCTATGTATCCCACTGATTAACACTACGAATATAAATAAGTTCTTGCATAAACTACTTCAAAGGTATGAGTCTTACAGAAAGGGTCAATAAAGGGGTTTAGGAGAAAAACTATTACATACTATGGCCTATATTTAACAGGAAGACAACAACAGTGCCATAGCAATACCAGGGGTAAATAAATGGTGGGGAAGGACAAGAGTTTTGGGGACGTTTGGGTTTTCTATTTGGTGGTGTTTATCTGTTATTTTTAGAGAATGGAAAATGTCTAAAGTTGAGTGTTGATGAATGTAAGAACGTGAGACGTGACATTATCCATGATGCCCAATGGATGGAAGTGACTGAAGGATACACTGACTGAAAAGTGGAATGGCAAGGATGGAGGTGGCCTAATGGTACAACGACTGAGGGAAGGAAGGGGGAACTGTGGTATATACATCTGGTAGTTAGATTCAGTTGTCAGCTTGGCCAGGTGAAGGTACCTAGTTCTGTTGCTGTGGACATGAGCCAGTGGTACGTGAACCTCATCTGTTGCTCATTACATCTGCAGTTGGCTAAGAGGCATCTGCAATGAATGATGTTTGATTTAATTGGCTGGTGCTCAAATGAGAGAGCTCAACGTAACACAGCCCAAGCAGCTCAGCATACCTCATCTCAGCACACAGGCCTTTGGAGATGCAGAAAGAAATCACCCTGGGGAAAGCTGTTGGAACCCAGAGTCCTGGAGAGGAGGCCAGTAGAGATCACCCTGTGCCTTCCCACGTAAGAAAGAACCTCAGTTGAAAGTTAGCTGCCTTTCCTCTGAAGAACTAATGAAATAAATCCCCTTTTATTAAAAGCCAATCCGTCTCTGGTGTGTTGCATTCTGGCAGCTAGCAAACTAGAACAACACATAACAATGGACTACTGAGTGGCCACAAGAAGGAATGAAATTGTGAAGCGTGCAACTAGGTGAGTAAACTTTAAGGACTGTATGTTGAATGAAATGTCAGAAATAAAAAGACAAATATTATCATACCTCACTCATATGTTACTAACTATAATATAAAAACTCGGTGAACTGAAGTTAAGAGCATGGATTATCAGGTTGGGGCCTATTGTAAAGGGTCCTAGATTGTAAGTTCTTATAGCAGTCACATATATTCAGGAGTTGTAATTTATTTCTAAATTCTGAGATACTGAGATGTTTGTATATAACCTGGTTGTTCCCAGAAACTTTGGGTATATATGTGACATCTCAGACTCAGAGTTAGAGCTCTGAAGCTATCAAAGTCAGCACTACCCAAACAGGAGCTGTTAGAAAGTTGAAAAAAGGATCAGATTTCAACTAGAGATGAAGGAAGCTAATCTGGATAGAATTAAGGTAGATCAGAATACAGGACAAAGAATGATATTATCCATATTTTAAAACTTCAACCTCTCTGTGAGACCAAAGGGAGAGATTTTTATTTGGTGCAAAATTTTTATTTTGGGTAGTGCTTTGCTTAATTTAACTTGTGTGCAGGTTTGAATCTGTTGTATACCCCAGAAAGTCAACTTCTTTAATCCTCATTCAGTATTGCTGGGTAGGAGCTTTTTGATTGTTTCCATGGAGATGTGACTCACCCAATTGTGTGTGGTAGCTTTTGATTACAGTGTTTCCATGTCATTCAAGGTGGGGTTGCTTACTGGAGCCCCTTAAAAGGGAACCATTTTGGAAAAAGCTTTAGAGCCATTGGACCTGACAGAGCCAACAGAATAGACAAGAGCTCCAAGATAACTGTTGAAGACTTTTGGAGAGAAAGCTGGTAGTTGTCGCCATGTGCCTTTCCAGCTGAGAGAGAAATCCTGAACATCATCAGCCTTCTTGAACCAAGGTATCTTTCCCTGGATGCCTTAGATTGGACATTTTCATAGCCTTGCTTTAATTTGGACATTTTCACAGCCTTAGTACTGTAAACTTGCAAATTAATAAATTCCCCTTTTAAAAAGCCATTCTGTTTCTGGTATATTGCTTTCCAGCAACTTGCAAACTAGAATAACTTGGATGGTTAGTTTGCTGGAACACCATAAGCACATGGAATATTGAATAGGGCATGAGATCTTATTGGTTTGTCTAGGTTAGTGTGATGCTCCAATGTATCCCAAAATAATTTGGGCAGTGAATAAAGGGGTATTTGCAAAGTCCACTTGGGGGACTTGGGAGAAAGGAGGAAATATTCAACTTCCCCATTTGAAGAACTTCTCATATTCTCGCAAGCAGTGGGGACAAGCAAATCAATAGACTGGGCCTTTGATCTTGGGGTTCACCCCTGTGAAACTTATTCCTGCAAAGTATAGGTTAAGCCTACTTAAATAATTATGCCTTAGAGTAACCCCCATAGAGCCTCTTTTGCTGCTCAGATGTGGCCTCTCTTTCTAAGCCAACTCAGCAGGTGAACTCACTGCCTTCCCCCACTGTGTGGGATATGGCTTCGAGGGGTGTAAATCTCCCTGGCAAAATGGGACAGAACTCCTGGTTTGAGCCAGGATATGGCATCACAGAACTGAGAAGCCTTCTTGACCAAGAGGGTAAGAGAGAAATGAGACAATAGAAAGTTCCTGTGGCTGAGAGATTTCAAACAGAGTTGAGAGGTTATCCTGGAGGTTATTCTTATGCATTATATAGATATCCCTTTTTAGTTATGGTGTGCTGGAGTGACTGGAGGTACCTGAAAATGTTGAGGTGTGATCCAGTAGCCTTGATTCCTGAAGACAATTGTCTAATGATATAGCTTTTACAATGTGACTGTGTGATTATGAAAAGCTTGTGTCTGATCCTCCCTTTAACCAGGGTATGGACAGGTGAGTAAAAAATATAGATAAAAAAAAATAAATAGTAGGGGGGAATAAAGGGTAAAATAAATTGAGTAGATGAAATACCAATGGTCAGTGACAGGGAGGGGTAAGGTGTATGAGATGTGTGAGTTTTTTCTTTTATCTTTATTTCTTTTTCTGGAGTGATACAAATATTCTAAAAATGACCATGGTGATGAAAACACAACTATGTGATATTTTGAGCCACTGATTATGTACCATATACAGACTGTATGTGTGTGAAGATTTGTCAATAAAAATATATATTCTTTAAAAGTAGAATGTTAAGAATTACTGATTGTATATGTAGAATGGAATGATATATTAATGTTCTTTTGTTAAGTTTTTTTAATTAATAAAAAAGTTTAAAAAAAAAAAAGTAGAATGGCGAATATTTCTGACAAGATGGCGGAATAGACTATCTCGAACTTAGCCCTGCTCCACAGAAAAGTTAGAGAAGGGAAAGGAGGGCGACTGAGGTGGCAATTCGGAAGTGCAGCTGACCTGCGAGAGTCTTCTGCACCACATGGGGCAGCCCTGGTTGCAGAGGCCAAGGAACTGAGAGGCAGAAAGCTGGAACCTGGCACGGAGGCGAGGAGCCCGCAGGAGTCCATGCACGGGAGCCCGGGATTAGGAAGTAAATCAGGCCATGTTCCTTGGGCACTCTACCCTCACCAGTGCAGTCCAGTGACCAGTGACTCAACCCACACACCATGCAGCTGAACCCTGCCATCCGCTCCCATTCCCAGCGCTCCAGCCGCCCCCACCCCAAGTGTAGCCCAAACCACCTCTCTTGCACCCCTCCCGAGCACTACTTCCTCCTCCCTATTCCCTGCAGCCTGTTGCCAGGGCATAAAGGCTGCAGGCACTAACCTCCATACCTAGGCTACCCCTGCCCTCCCGCCCCCACCCATAGTGTCTCATAGCCTGAGCTCTGCACATCTGTTTACAGCATTCCCAGGCCCACACATGCGCATGGGCCCCCAATCACATCATTCAGTTCTGGGAACCACACTTTACAGCAGTCCTAGAACCACGCATGCGCATGGCCCTCAGCCACACACCCAGCTTTGAGAAAGGTCTGATCTGCCCAGCCGGGTCACATGTTCCCCCAATCCATGAAGGCAAAATGCTGACCTGCTGCCACAGCTCTACGTATGTACACAAAGGGCCCTGTGCCTTAGACCACTGCACACCAGGGTTATGCCCCCCAGACCTGTGCACCCACACAGCTACATCCTCCCTGGCTGCTGGGCGCCTAAGTTCACAAGTATCAACATAACATGCCCAAACTGCACCCATACCTGCCCTGAAACAGATCACCGCACAGAGTGCTCCACCCTGTGCCCTGCTCCCTACTGTACAACCATCCTGTAAGCACAAGACCTTATACTACTGAAAGAAATCAACTCTCAAAGTAAATCAATCAAGGTATTTACATGCTATGAAGACAGGACATGATCACTAAGCAAATCATAATGCAGACAGATATAGCCCTGCCTAATGACCAAATTAAAACACCAGAGGAGACACAGATATTGGAAGAAATAATCAAAGATGTTCATATAACTCTACTTAATAAAATAATTGGGACAGCAAAAGATATAAAGTAGATCAAGAAGACAATAGAAGAGCACAAAGAGGAATTTGAAAGAATAAATTGAAAAAATAGCGAAATCACAGAGATTAAAGACTGTTGACCAAATAAAAAACATACTAGAGGCTTACAACACCAGATTTGAAGAAACAGAAAGAATAAACTATACAGAGGACAAGACAACTGACTTTGAAGACTCAAAACAGCAAATGGCAAAAAAGATGGACAAAATTGAATTGGGTCTCAGGGAAATGATAGACAAAATAAGGCGCACAAAGAATCACTGGTGTCCCAGAAGGAGAATAGAGGAGTAAAGGGCTAGGAAGAGTAGTTGAGGATATATTGGGCGAAAACTTTCCAACCCTCATAAAGGACATAAATATACAAGTCAAAGAAGCCCAAAGAACTCCAAACAAAATAAACCCAAATAGGCCTTCCCCAAGGCACATACTAATCAGTCTGTCAAATGTTGAAGAGAAACAGAAAATACTGAAAGCGGCAAGAGAAAATCTACTACATATAAGGGGAGGAAACCACATATGACTGAGTTCAGGCTACTCAACTGGCACCGTGGAGGTGAGAAGGCTGTGGTATGGTATATTGATCCTGAAAGAGAAAGACTTCCAGCCAAGAATTCTGTACCCAGCCAAATTGTCTTTTAAATTTGAGGGAGAGATTAAAGTTTTCACAGACAAAGAAGTCCTGAAAGAATGTGTCAACAAGAGACCATCCCTACATGAAATACTAAAAGGAGTTCCACTGGCTGAAAAAAAAGACAGGAGAGGGAGATCTGGAGGAGAGAACAGAATTGAAGAGTACCACTAAGGGTAATTTAAGGAATACAAAGAGAAAGAGGGAAAAGAATATATAGACCTGACAAATATAATAAAAAAGATAAGATGATGGAATCAAGAAATACTTTTTTAGTAATAACTTTGAAAGCTAATGGACTGAACTTACTAATTAAAAGATACAGATTGGCAGAATGGATTAAGAAACATAATCCAGGGATATGCTATTTACAAGAGGCTCATCTTACACACAAGGATATAAATAGACTGAAAGTGAAAGGATAGGAAAAGATGTTCCATGCAAGTTGTAACCAAAAGAAAGCAGGAGTAGGCTATACTAATATTGGACAAAATAGACGTTAAATGTAAAGACATCATAAGAGAAAAAGAAGGACACTATATACTAATTAAAGGGTCAATTCATCAAGAAGATGTAACAATCATAAATGTTTATGCTCCCAATCAAGGAGCTCCAAAGTACATGAGACAGACATTGGCAAAACTGAAGGAAGTGATAGATGTTTCAACAATAATAGTAGGAGACTTCAATACACCACTCTCTACAGATAGAACAACCAGACAAAAGATCAACAAGGAAACAGAGAAGTGAAATAATGTGATAAATGAATTAGACCTAACAGACATATATAGGTCATTGCACCGCAAAGCACAAGGTTATACATTCTTCTCTGGTGCTCATGAAACATTCTCCAGGATAAATCATATCCTGGGGCACAAAACAGGACTTTATAAATTTAAAAATATTGAAATTATTCAAAGCACGTTCTCTGATCACAATGGGATGAAGCTGGATCTCAATAACCACCAAAGAACGAGAACAATCACAAATATATGGGGATCAAATAACACACTCTCAAGTAACCAGTGGGTCAAAGAAGAAATTCCTAGGGAAATCAGTAGCTATCTGAAGATGAATGAAAATGAGAATACAATTTATCAGAACTTATGGGATGTGGCAAAGGCTATGCTGAGAGGGAAATTTATTGCCTTACATGCCTATACTAAAAAACAAGAAAGAGTAAAAATCGAGGACTTAATAGGAAACCTGGAGGAACTTGAGGAAGAATAGCAAACTAACCCCAAAGCAAATAGGAAAAGAAAGTAACAAAGATTAAAGCAGAGATGCATGGGAGAACAAAAGAATACTAGAAAAGAACAATAGAAAGAATCAAATCAATAAAACTAAAAAGTTGGTTCTTTGAGAAAATCAATAAAATTGATGGGCCACTAGCAAGACTGAGGAAGAAAAAAAGAGAGAGGATGCAAATAAACAAAATCAGAAATGAGAAGGGGTACATTACCACAGACCCTGAAGAAATAAAAGAAATCATAAGAGGATATTATGAACAACTATAAGCCAACAAACCAGACAACTTAGATGAAATGGACAAATTCCTGGAGACACATAAACAAGCTACACTGACTCAGGAAGAAACAGAAGATCTCAACAAACCAAACACAAGTAAAGAGATTCAATCAATCATCAAAAATCTTCCTAGGAAGAAAAACCCTGGGCCACATGGCTTCACAGGGAAATTTTATCAAACATTCCATAAAGAACTAACACCAATCCTGGTCAGACTTTTCCAGAAAATTGAGGAAAAAGGAACTCCCCCGAACTCATTTGCAAAAATTCTCAAGAAAATATTAGCAAATCCAATAGAAACTTAAAAGAATCATACATTGTGACCAAGTGGGGTTTATACCAGGAATGCAAGGATGGTTCAACACAAGAAAATTAATTAATGTAATACAGCACATTAACAAATCAAAAGAGAAAAAAATCACATGATCATCTCATAGCAAACTCTAAAATCTGTTCTATAATTAATTGTTACAAAGTACTTTGAAATGTGTTGCTTTTTTGTATATATGTTATATTTCACAATAAAAAATGTTAAAAAAAAAAAAAAAGGCAACAAAAAAGGAAATGAAATGACACCTTTCTCCCCTCAGCAGATCAGGAATACCTCCTCACCACTGCACTCTCCCAGACCATTTTCAGCCTTTTTCCTTTAATGATAGGGTTTCTTTAGAGATATTATATTTGTCATAAAGGAGCAAGGTAGGAATTTCACTTTCTAGTCTTCCAAATGGGGATACTAAACTAATCTGGAAATCCTCTTCTGCTTTCTAAATACCAGATTCTCAGCAGTTAATGAGTGCAAGCTAACTACAACTCTCTCCAGCTCTTGGTCATTTCCTTCCCTTTCAAGTGTCTTAAGCACCTCCTGAAGTATCCAGGGATTTGAGATTGCTGCTGTCATGTCTGGTTTGGGCTGCAAGCCTTGGACAAGCCCTACTCACTGAAATCAACTTGACTCTACCCTTGAAAAAAAAAGATAATAGTGGTAGAGGGAATAGCATTGTTCTTCCCTTCATTTTAAAAGTCTTTGTTTCCTTTTAAAGTACTTAATTTATATTTACATATATATTTTATTCCTTCGTACTTTACAACTTGAACTTTCCATTCCCATAGGCTCTTCAGTATATTACCAATCCAACCTAATTGACTTATGAAACTCAGTTAAAGGAGGTTTCTAGTGTCCAGTCAGCTTACTGCCTTCCTTAAATTCCCATAGGAGCACAAAACGTGGACAAGGAGACATTAATTGGAGCCTTTCCGTGATCACCTGGCCTCCTTTCCATTACATATAGTTATTCTGCGTAGTATTATGCTCATCCCCCTGAGCACAATCTGTAATGATCTATTTTCTGTACGTGAGCTCACCAGGCACCCCACTAGCCCGCAGGCTTATTGGTTTGATTCCTCAGGCTCTCCCCATTGCACATCATAGTGACTAAAAGTCAGCTTCTGAGGGAGATAGTGACTAGGAGAGCTTTAGAAGAACTCATGTGCTGAAGGTATTTGATTTTGCACATTCTTGGAGATTAAAAGTTATGGAAGTAATTTCTCTAATAGCAAATCATAGTGTGTGAGGAATAGCACTTTTAATAGGCAATTTGGCAATAGCTAGCAAAATAAAAAATGAACACATGCCTTAACTAAACAACTTGATTTCTAGGAATTTATCTTTCGGAGATAGTATGGGTACCTAAAGATACAGTGAGATTACAATTAGTCCCTTCAGCACTGGTTAACACAGCTAAGAATGAACAACAACCGAGGACTGATTAAATTTACCTAGGTATAACCACACTATTGAAATGCTCTGCAACCATTTTAAAAAGTGGAGCTTCACATGTCATGGAAGTGTATCTGACATAATTAAATGAAAAGGGTTAGTTCTATGCTATGATATTTTTGTAAAACAAACAAAATCTGACTGTATAACTGATATATTGAAACAATAGGCTAGAAGGCTAAAAACCAGACTCATGGGTGATAATGAGGGAAGACTCATTTTCCATTTTACAAAAAACATTTAAAAAAATACAAAGTTGTAAAAATTTCAGCTCAGTACTAAAGTAAATAAAGAATCTGAGATAGAGTGTCAGAGTCTTTATGCTTCCTACAGAGGGGCAAACACGAAGATGGTCTCTCCGGGTATAAGGCTTTCCTTCCTGGGTGCACATATTCTGAAAGCTAATCTGAGGGCAAGTCGAGCTCTCCAAACTGATTAATGAATAAAAATTCAGGCATGTAGTTTGAGTGAAGGATGGAGGAGCCTAGCAGTCATTTTGACTTGTTCTACACCAAATCCAGCATGCTTGGGTGCATCCCAAAGCCTCAAGCAGGAAGGAAAGATGGCTGACAGGAACTAGGGCATGCTGCAGAGCCTTCAGACAAGAGTCTTCCACTTTCTGAAGAATGTGTTTCTCCTGGGCTCAGGGGGATCTGCTGTATCAGCCACTGGGAAATCTTTTCAGATCTGATCGCAATTCCTTCTAGAAACCCAGAGTGGCAGCATTTTCCACCAAAAGTGAAAATGGTGTCTTGAATTGGGCAGCTAGCTTCCTTCTTCCTCCCCCCCCTCCATTCTCCTCTCAGCCTTCCAAGTAGCCCTCCCCAGCTGAAGGAGATGAGGAAAACAGGAAGGATTTTGCTTCCTTCTGGCTAAAACAGATAGGGATGAGTTATTCTACATTTTGTTACAGTTTTTATTTTTAATCTTTCCTTCTAAAGTTAATTGCATAATCGGGGGGGGGGGGAAGCCATGAAAATAATTTAAAATGTAACTGTCAACTCAATAAGAAATTTATAATTAAAAACTACCCAGAGCAATACCATCCTCCCACCACACACTCACCCATCACAATCATATCCTCACTGCACTTCCTAGACAGGGAAAACATGGAAAATCCAGTCTTATCCCCAAAACAAAGGGCTTCCCTTCCCTAACACCCAAGTGGGGCTTTCTGGACTTTCCAGGCTCCAAAAGAGGACAGAACCCCAGGAAAGCAGGAGGGGCCCACACAGACCCAGCATCGCTGGTGCGAAGAAGGAGTAGATAGGGGTGGGGTGGGGGTATTGGTTAGCTGTTGCTGGGAGCCAAGAATTTCCCCCAAGAACGACCCAGAAGAAAGATGGAAGCAAACATCCTGGTAAAATCCCAGGGCAGAACTATGATACTGATTTATTTGAAGGTAAAAAGATGAAGCCAAACCTTAAACCTAAAGCCAAAATAGGGGTTACCTTATGAACAGTGTTCATTTGAAAGAGGTAGATGCCTGCGATAAAGGAGTGTCATTCACTCTATACTCAAAAAACAAATCACTGCCAAGTAACTTCTCCTGTAGGCCTGTGCTGTCCAATAAAGCAGCTACTAGCCACTTGTGGATTCTGAGCACTTGAAATGTGGCTGGTTCGAACTGAGATATGCTGTAAGTGTAAAATACATACTGCAATATGAAGAAAATTTAAGAAATGAAAATATCTCACAATTTTTAAAATATCAATACTACATGTCGAAATGATAGTATTTTGGGTATACCGAGTCAAATAAAATATTCAAATTAATTACACCTGTTTCTTTTTATTTTTTAAAATGAGGATATCTAAAAATTTAGGTTTACATGTATGGCTTGCATTCATATTGTGATTGGTCAAAACCATTAAAGGACACTTTTCTGTACATTTTGATTCTGTAGCTTTGAGTAGAGTCCTAGGAACTATAGCTTGAGAAGCATCCCAGGAATATGTGTACACAAATATTCACAGCATCACTATTCAATGAATAAACAGGTGTTGTATTTTCATACAATGATATTTATTCAGCCATAAAATGGAATGAAGTACTGACATACCGCAACAGGGATGAAGCTTGAAAACATGCAAAGTGAAAGAAACCAATCAAAGACCAAATACTGTATGATTCCATTTATAGGAAATATAAAGAAAAGGCAATCCTTAGAGTCTGGGTGTACATCGGTGATTGCCAGGGATGGTGGAGGGGGAAAGGGAGAATAACTGCATGACAAGTAGGTTTTTTTTTTGTTGTTGTTATGATGAAAAAGTTATATTTATAGTGGTGACATTTGCACAACATTGTGAATGTTCTAAATGACAACCAAATTCTATAATTTAAAATGGTGAATTTTATGTTATGTGAATTTTACCACACTAAGAAAGAGTGTATAGGTGATTCTTATTAGGCAAATTTGGTAAACTCTGGTAAGGCAGAAGGCTTCATCTGGATCTGAGGATGAGCTTATGTGGTCTCCAAACTATTATACTGATATGCAAAATTAATGCATTGGAATGTTTTCCTAAAGTCTACAGCTTTTGTTAGATTCTCAAAGGATGACTTGGAAAAAGTTAAGACCCATAAGCCTGCTAATTCAAGTCACTTAGAAACCTCAATCATTTAGGTCTTATTTCTTCTACTTTAATTCAAACTTGTCTAGCTTTCGATTGAGCATGAATTCATGTGGAATGTACAAAACAAAATAATCGGACTGTAACGAGTACCTTCAAAGTCTCCAAACAGAGGAGGCAGTGAGACTGAAATACATGTTCTATCTGCCTACACAGTAGTAATGCATTCATTTAGCACTACTGAGTATCAATATCCCCACTTGCACATTTCCTTTCTTCCTTGTTTTCTTATTCCTCTAATATAGACATTCATGAATATAAGCCTATAACATCAAGTAAACAAAAAATAAAATTGAAAGCAAAAACAGGAGTGGTGTAACCAAGACAGTGGAGTAACAACATCCTGGGGCATCATACCTGGAAGTTTTAAGAACTCCAGAACTCCAGAAAAAAGAGGGTTGTAGTAACAGGGTGAGCACTCAATCAAGAAAAGGGTAACTTGAAAACGGGAGACAAATTTTATGGCACCCTTGCTGGCCTCCCCTCCTGTCTCTCCCCAGCTTGGTGCAAAGCCAGTCTGCACTTGCAGTGTGGGCCCCTGATCCCATTTCTAGAGGAAGCAGACTAATCTTTATGCACATATTCTGGATGCATGTATGTATATATCAGTTTGTCTGGTGGCAGCCTGGAGAACTGAACCAGGACACTCATTGTAGGTCTGTCACCCCAGAATTTGCCCAGCATATGGAAATGACCCACAGGGCAACTGCTATGCTGTAAGAAAGCCATAAAATCGCTGTAAGAAAGCCTTAAAATCACAGCTGCCTATGACAAAGTATTACCAGCCTCAATAGATACAATATGACATGCTGGACCAGGAGGAAAGACTTTCTTTGGGGAAAAGGGAACATTTAGATCCATATAAACAGGAGAATTCCCAAGGCCTTGCAGGGCAAGATAAGTGCTCAGAAAAGACCAGGACAATGCTATACTTTTTGTCTTGGGCTCTTTAGAACAAATTGTTATCATGGCTAAGCTCTGAAGGAGGAGAGCACTCACATGTGCCAAGCTTTATTTCTACCTTTTTTTCTATTATCTCTAAGCATTTAAGGAAATCTCTGTCATCATACCAGATTGATAAAACTTAAGGAACAGATATGCCAGGGACTAAAATCTAGAGATAACACATTCAAATATTAAAATGTCCAGTGTACAATAAAAGATTACAAGGCATGTGAGGAAAAAACTAGCAGTGGTCCACGCAAAGGAAGTATTTGAAAAGGCATTAGAAACAACAAGGAAGACAGTATTTTGGACATAACAAACACACACTTAAAAAAGATGGTCGGGCCACAGTGGCTCAGCAGGCAGAAATGCTTGCCTGCGATGCCAGAGGACCCGGGTTCGGTTCCCGGTGCCTGCCCATGTAAAAAAATAAATAAATAAATAAACAACAAACCATTTATGACATAAAAACCAAAGGATAAAAAGATTGAAGTAAGTATTGCCTTTACAATAATACTATCAAATGTTAATAGATTAAACTACTTAATTAAAAGGTATAGATTGGCAGAAGAGATTAAAAAAAAAAGAAAAGCATGATCCAACCATAAACTATTTACAAGAGATTTACTTTAGACTAAAAGACAAATAAGTTGATTCAATTCCTGGTGCCTGCCCATGCAAAAACAAACAAACAAATAAATAAATAAGAAATAAGTTGAGAATGAAAGGTTAGAAAAAGACATTCCATGCAAATAGAAACCAAAAAAGAGGTGGGGTACCTAATTAATATCAGACAAAATAGACTTTAATGCAAAACTGTTATAAGATACAAGGAAGGATACTTTTAATGAAAGGGGAAATTCACCAAGAAGAAATAATCATAGATATTTATGCACTTAACCAGGGTGCCCCAAAATACATGAGGCAAATACTGGTAAGACGGAAGGGAGAAACAGACATCTTTACAAAAATAGTTGGGGATTTCAATATACCACTGTAATCAAAGGATAGAACATCAAGACGGAAGATCATAAGCAAACAGAGATCTTGAATAATATGATAAATGAACTAGACCTAAAAGCTATATACAGAACATTGGACACTAAAAACAGCAGGATATACATTCTTATCAAATGTACATAGATCATTTTCTAGGATAGACTACATGTTGGGTCACGAGACAAATCTCAATAAATTTAAAAATACTGAAATCATACAAAAGCACTTTCTTTGACCATAATGGAATGAAATTGGAAATCAATAATAGGTTGGGAAATGGAAAACTCACAAATTTTCACTGTTAAACAATCATAGGTGAAAGAAGAAATTGCAAAGAAGCCAATAAATATCTTGAGATGAATGAAAATGAGGATACAATATATCAAAACTTATGGGATGTGCTGAGTGGGAAATTTTTAGCCCTAAACACTTACATTAAAAAAGAAGAAAGAGCTAAAATCAAAGACCTAACTGTACTCCTGGAGAAACTAGAAAAATGAACAGTAAACTATTTGTAAAGCAAGCAGAAGGAAAGAAAGACTAGTACAGAAATTATGAAATACAATAAAAACAAAAGAGATGAAATAACAAGCCAAAAGTTGGTACTTTGAGAAGACCAATAAAATTGCCAAACTTGTAGCTACACTGATAAAGGAAAAAAGGGAGATGCAAATAAATAAAGTCAGAAATGAGAGCTGGGACATTACTACTGATCCCACAGAAATAAAAAGATTCACAAGAGGATACTATGAACAACTATACCTCAACATGACCCAGATGAAATGGAAAATTCCTAGAGACATACAAACAACCTACACTAACTCTAGAAAAAACTGAAGACCTCAAAAGACCAATTTCAAGTAAAGAGATTGAATTAGTCATCAAAAACCTCCCAACAAAGAAAGCCAGATGGCATCATAAGTGAATTCTACCAGTCATTCCAAGAAGAATTAATACCTATCCAGTTAAAACTCTTCCAAAAACTGAAGGGGAGGAACACTTCATAACTCATTCTATGGAGCTAACATCACTCTAACACCAAAACCAGAAAGAGATTCTACAAGAAAAGAAAATTATAGACCAATTTCTCTTATGAATATAGATGCAAAACTCTTCAAGAAAATACTTTAAAATAGAAGCCAACAGTATATTAAAAGAATAATACACCTTCATCAAGTGGATTTTATCCCAAGTAAACAAGTGTGGTTCAACCCAAAAAAATCAATTAGTGTAATACACCTCATTAACAAAACGAAGGGGAAAAACCACCTGATCTTCTTGATTGATGCAGTAAAGGCATTTGACAAAATCCAGTATCCTCTATTGATAAAAACACTTTGAAATATAAGAATAGAAGGAAACTTCCTCAACATGATAAAGGGCATATATGAAAAATCCACAGCTAACATCATACTCAGTGGTGAAACTGAAAGCTTTCCTCTAAGGTCTGAAACAAGACAAGGATGCCTACCATCACCATCATACTTGAAGTTCTGGCCAGAGCAGTTAGGTAAGAAAAATAAATGAAAGGCATCCAAATTGGAAAGGAAGAAGTAAAACTTCCACTATTTAAAAATGACATGATCCTATATACAGAAAGTCCTGAAAAATCTGCAACAAATCTACTAGTTTGAGTTTAGCAAACTGAAAGGATAAAAGATCAATAGGCAAAAATTTGTAGTTTTCTATACACTAGTTATGAGTGGTCTGAAGAGGAAATAAAAAAAATTCCATTTACAATAGCACTAAAAGAATCAGATACTTAGGAATAAATTTAACACAGTTTGTAAAGGACTTGTACAAAGAAAACTACAAAAACATCGCTAAAAGAAATTTAAAAAAACCTAAATAAATGGAAGGATATTCTGTGTTCATGGATTGGAAGATTAAATATCATTAAGATGCCAAGTCTACTGAATTGATTTACAGATTTAACACAATTCCAATCAAGGTTCCAACAGCCTACTTTGTGGAAATATAAAGGCCAGTCATCAAATTTATATATAAGGGTAAATGGTCCTGAAAGCTAAAAACACCTTGAAAAAGAAGAACAAAGTGGGAGAGCTCACATTTCCTGATTTTTATTACGTATTTATGTGGCATATTACAAAGCTACAGTGGTCAAAGCAGCATGGCATTGCCACAGGAAAGATGCACTGACACATGGAATAGAACTGAAAGTTCAGACATAGATCCTCATATTTATGGCCAATTTATTTTTTATTTATTTATCTATTTTTTGGGCATGGGCAGGCTCCAGGAATCGAACTGGGTCTTCAGTTTGGCATGCAAGAATTCTTGCCATTAAGCCACTGTTACACCACCCTCAATTGATTTTTGACAAGGCTTCCAAGTCCATTAAACGGGGTAAGAATAATATCAACAAGTGGTGTTGGGAGAACTAGATTTTCATGAGCAAAAGAATGAAAGAGAACCCCTAACTCACACCACATATAAAATTAAGTAGAAATGGATCAAAGATCTAAATATAAGAACCAGGACCATAAAATTCCTAGAAGAAAATGTAGGGAAGCATCTTCAAGATCTTGGAATAGGAAATGGCTTTTTAAAGTTTATACCCAAAGCACAAGTAAGAAATGAAAAAACAGATAAATGGGAACTCCTCAAAATTAAAATTTTTGTGTGTCAAAGGACTTCACCATGAGAGCAAAAAGACAACCTATTCCATGGGAGAAAACATTTAGAAACCACATATTCCATAAAGATTTAATATCTAGAATATATAAAGATATCCTATAAGTCAACAATAAAAATACAAACAACCCAATTAAAAAAATGGGCAAAAAAAATTTGAACAGATATTTCTCCAAAGCTGATACACAAATGGCTAAAAGGCACATGAAAAGATGCTTCGCATCACTTATGATTAGGAAAATGCAAATTAAAACCACAATGAGAGATCATTTCACATCTACTAGAATTGCCACTATTTAAAAACAGAAACCTGTTAAGTGTTGGAGAGGATACAGAGAAATAGGAACACCCATTCATTCATTGCTGGTGAGAATGTAAAATGGTGCAGCCTCTGTGGAAGACAGTTTGGCAGTTCCTCAGGAAGCTTAGTATAGAATTGCCAATATGATTCAACAATCCTGCTATGAGGGACATAGCCAGAAGAGTTGAAAGCAGAGACTATAACAGATACTTGCAAATCAGTGTCTGTAGAGGCACTATTCACAATTGCCAAAATATGGAAGTAACCCAAGTGTCCATCAACAGATGAAAGGATAAACAAAATATGGGAAATATATACAACAGAATAGTACCAGGAATAATATAAAAAGGCATGAAATTCCTGATACTTACTACAGGACGATGAACCTTGAGGACATTATGTTGAGTAAAATAAGCTGACACAGAGGGACAAATATTGTATGGTCTTACTGTTATGAACTAATTATAATAAGCAAACTCAGCGAGTTAGAATCTAGAATGTAATTACCAGGAGACAGAGTGGGGTTAGAGAATGGGGAGTTGATGCTTAACTTGTATAGAATTTCACTTTTGGTTGGTAGTAAAGATTGGAAATTGATGGTGGTGATGGTAGCACATAATTGTGAGTGCAGTCAACAGCACTGGGCTATAGAGGTGATGCGGTTAAAAGGGAAACTTTAGGATGTATATATTACTAGGATAAAAATGAAAAGATAAAACAGGATTGTACAGCACAGTGAACCCTACTGTAGACATGAACTATAGTTAATACTACAAGTATAAGAATGTTCTTTTGTGAATTATAACAAACGCACGATGCTAATACAAGGTAATAGGGTAGTATATGGGAAAATATATCTAATGAAAATTAAGGATGATGGATAATAGCATGATTTTAATAATCTTTCATCAATTGTGACAAAGGTAACTACTGTTAAAAAATAGAATAATTACTTTTAAAGTGCTATCATCAATTTTAACAAATGTTCCACATCAATGCAAGGTGTTTGGGTGATGTGATATACTGGAATCCTGTATTTTATGCATGATTGTTTTGTAAACCTGTGACTTCTCTCATAAAAACCAGTATTTCTACACACCATTAATAAATAACCCAGAAGGAAATCAAGGAACAATTCCATTTCAGTAAATCCGCTAAAGAACCAAGTATCTAGGAATAAAGTTAACCAAGGATTTAAAACACTTGTACGTGGAACACTACAAATTATTGCTGTAAGAAATTAAAGAATACCTAAATAAGTGGAATACAACCTATGCTTATGTATTGTAGATCTAATACATAATGTTAATTCTACCCAAAGCAATTTACAGATTCAATACAATCCCAATCAACATTCCAACAGCCTTTTGCAGAAATAGAAAAGCTAATCATCAAATTCATATGGAAAGGCAAGGGGCCCTCAATAGCCTAAACCTTTTTAAATAAAGAAAAACAAAGTTGGAGGAACCACACTTTAAAATTTTAAAGTAAGTTTTAAAAGTTAAAGTAAGTTTTATGTAAAAATTTAAAAACTTATAACAAAGTTATAGTAATCAAAAGAGTGTGGTTACTGGCACAAGAACAAACATACAGACCAGTGGAATAGTGTTGAGGGTTCAGTATACACCTTTGCATTTATGGCCAGTTGGTTTTGGTCAAGAGTGTCATACCACCCACTGAGGAGAGAATAGTCTCTTCAACAACTGGTGCTGTGATCATGAACTGGCTATAACAGGAGGAAATGTGTCCAAAAGGACATTACTGTGACTTTGAAAAAAGTAGACTATGGAGTGGTATACTTTATACCAACGTTAAAGTCTTTGAACTTGATCATTGCACTTAATGTGGTTATGCAAGGGAATCTTTGTCTTTGGTAATATATCTGCAAGTATTAATGGTAAAGGAGCATAATGTATGCAGTCTACTCTCAAAGATTTAGAAGATAGGGAGATAGATAGAATGCTAACACAAATGTGGTAAAACACTAAAAGTTGGCAAATGTGGCTATCTGGGCAGGGGGTAAATTAAGGTTCCTTGTATTATTATTTTCATAATATATTTGCAAATTTCCTGTCAGTTTCAAAATATTTCTAAATTAAAAGTTAAAAAAAGCCCCCCCCCCAAACAAAACAAAACAAAACAAAACTCCAAAGCAGTGATGGATTATAATATTATTATGGAAACCCAAGTCACCCAGTACACATCTGGATGTCAGTGACAAGTCTTTCCAATCACGTGTTTTGAACTCTCACCAAAAATGAGTGCTATGTCTTGTCACAAAAGGTCCTCTGAGTCTTGCTCTAACCACTGTCAAGGAGGCATTTTTTTTTTTTTAATCAAAATTTTTACTCAATCATAAGCAATAGAATATAATGAAAACAAACTGAATTTGAGAGGGCACTCCAATGTAATAAAAACCAAGGTGATTTCCAAAAAGCTGCGTAAGAGACTAAGAGAGTTAAGCAAGCATCTGAAGGAGTACTTGTCAATATATCTGGATAGCCTGGAAATATGGCTTTCTGAGTAATCAGTGAGGAGGCTGTAGTCTCCCTAAAATTAAAAGGCAAGCAGCTGTACTTTGTGATTAAAGAAAGCCCAAATGAGAAGCTGCAGTAGTCAGCAGGGCCAGAGCCCAGTCCTGATGAGGTGGTGAGTGGGTTTGCAGCTGGGATAGGAAACCTTTCAGAGGAGTTGTAATCAGACCAAACCACAGGGGGCCACAGCCATGTAGCCACAAGGCCTGGAATTTCTTAGTAATTGCTAATTATACTGAATTAGTGATTGAACGAAATGTCTGCATATATTGTTGTCTCTTCCTCACCTTTATTCCCTCTTTAACCTCAATCAGGCAGCAGCACTGAAACTGCTCCCCAAGGTTTTATCCATGATCGTCACATTGCCAAATCCAATGGCCACTTTCTTTCTTTTTTAACAATGGTCACCTTCTGTCCTCATTTTACTTGACCTATCAGCCTCATGTGACATGGGGGACCACTCCCTCTTCCTTGACCATCTTTTACTCTTGGCTTTTATGAGACCACACCTGTCTGGATTTCATCCTGTTTCACTGGCTGTTACCTCCATCCCTTTTCCCTCTCTACTCCAGCTTGAAATACTGGGAGTTGTGGTAGTTCTTTTAAGAAAGTCCCCTCCTAAATGTTTCTCTCCATTGCCATTCATTTTTCTGAATACCATCTGTAGGCTTACACTTCCAAATCATTATCTTTAGACCTTCTCTCAGAACTCTGGACTTGTCTATTTGACATCTCCACTTAACAGGCATCTTCAATTTACATGTCCAAATCAGAACTTTGGAAATGACCTCACAGGCACATTCTCCCTCCCCAGGCTGGCCAGTGATGATGCTGTTCAGGCAGTTGCTCAAACCAGTCTTGGAGGGCTCCTTACAGCCCCCGTTCCTTCATCCTCCACATTGGTTCAGGAGCAAACCCTCGGGGCCACATCTTGCCTTCTTTCCATTTCTGCTGCTGCTGCCCCAGTTCTAGATGCCACATTTCTCCCCTGGGCAACCACAACAGCCTCCTTAGTGGTTTCTCTGCTTCTACCTTTGCACCCCTCTAATCTGGTTTTCTCAAAGCATCCAGAGTCATTTTTTCGTAAGACAAATCATATCATATCATATCATTACCCTTTCATGTCTTCCAGAATTTATTCTAAAGAAGTGGTCAGTTTCAAAGAGCAAGAAGAAACAGATTAAAATTTTCTGTTTTGGACATGCTGCATTTGGAGGCTCTACTATGATATAAGGGTGGAGATGCTCAGTGGATAGAAAGAAATGAGGTTGAAATAATTTAGTGACATTTAGAAGGAACAGTTGAAGTCATGGAAGTTGAAGTAATGCACTGGCTGGGAATAAGCCATGATCCCTGCCCCAAAAGAGCTCCCCTTTTGTGGGGGCTGAGGGAGATGTATGACCAGGCACTTCACGAGAAACCAGAAACAAGAGCAATGGCATGTTCTATGATAGAAGGAAACTTTATTCACAGAGTGATGCAAACCCATCAGGGGGCTCAATTCTTTTTGGGCTAGACAAGGGGTATGTAGATACATTTTACGGAAGGGTGACATCACATTGATAAGAGTACTGGGGAAGGGGCTTGGGTGGGGTGTGGGTAGAAGTAGCAATAAGAGTAAAGTTCCAGAGGCACAAAAGAGAACAAGCAGTGCAGTAAGGCTCAGGGTAGGAGGAGGCATCTGGTATGAGGCAAGGGTGGAGAAAGCAGCAGGGATCAGATTGCACACTTGCTAAGGAGCTTAGACACAGACAGTGGGGAGTGCTGGAAGGTTTTAAGTAATGGAGTACACACACTTTCTCCAACTTAGTCAACTAAGTACTTCCCTAGGTGCTTCCATGAAAGGATTTCATAGATGTAATTAACCAAATAGTTGATTTTAAGATAAGGAGATTATCCTGGGTGGATATGACCTAATTAGGTAAGTCCTTAAAAGGGGCTACGGTCTTTCTGGAAGGAGATTCAAAGCATGACATGGATTTGATGTGAGGGAGGTTCTCTACTGCTGGCTTTGGGATGAAGGGGCCACACCTCAAAGAATGTGAATGGCCTCTAGATGCTGAAACTCCTGACCAACAACCAGTGAGAAAACAGGATCTCAGGTCCAGAACTGCAAGGAATCAAATTCTGCCAACAACCCAAGTGAGCCTCCAGATGAGAATGCAGGCCTGCAACCCCTGATTTCAGTTTTGTAGACTCCAGGTAGTGAACCAGCCACGCTCTGCTCAGACGTCTGACCCAAAGAAACTGAGCTAATACCTGGGTGCTGTTTTAAGTCACTGAGTTTTTGACAGTTACACAGTGATAGAAACCAAATATGGGGGTGACCATAAGATTTGTAACTTATAACGTTACTCCTTGACCTGTAAAGATTTGTCCCTTTTATAATGAATCATTCTTAGGAGCACATTAGTTTGCCCCACTAAAAAAAAAAAAAAAAAAAAAAAAGAAAAATTCCTTGAGAGTTCTTCTATCTCAACAGCAAAACTTAAAACTTCATTTCTTACTTCTTACAGGTGCAAAAATGCAATTGCTTAAAAAGTAATTGAAATTAAATTCATATCAAAAATCAAATATTATTGTTAAAGATTTAGGATGTTAAATTTTAATGACCCGGTAACCACAAAGAAAATAAATGAAAATGTATTCAGAAAGAAATAAGAGACTCAATATGTTACAATATGAAAACAAACAAACAAACAAATAAATATGGAAGTAGGCATTAATGGAAGGACTGAGGGTCCAAAAAGATTTACAACTTACAAAGGGAAAATAAAATGGCAGATGAAGTTCTGCATTATCAGTAGTTCTGAATGTAAATAGAGTAAATTCTCCAGGCAAAAGACTGAAATTGGAAGAATGGCTAAAAAAGCATGTCCCAACCATATGCTGTTTACAAGAAACTCACTTTAAATTCAAAGATATATGTAGTTTGAAAGTGAAAGGATGGAAAAAAAATGTACCATTTAAGTAGTAATCAAAACTGAGCTGGCTATACTAATATCAGGTAAAATAGTCTTTAAGTAAAAAACTGTTACAAGAGACAAAGAAGGTTACTATATACTGAAAAATGAGACAAGACAACAATTATTGGTATATACATACCTAGCACAGAGCCTCAAAATATGTGAAGCAAATACTGACAAATTTGAAGGGAGAAATTGAGGGTTCTACATTAATAGTAGAAGACTTCAATAAACTACTTTCAGTATGGACAGAACATCTAGACAGAAGGAAACAGAAGACCTGAATGATGCTCTAAACCAACTATATCTAACAGATGTTTACAGCGCACTTCACCCAACAGCAATAGAATGCACATTCTCCTCTAGTGCACGTGGGTCATTCTCCAGGACAGACCCTAAACAAATCTCAACAGACTTAAAAATACTGAAGTCATACTATGTATCCTCTCCAACCAGAATGGAATGAAGCTAGGAATCAATAACAGAGGGAGAAATGGTAAATTTACAAATATATGAAATTAAACAACGTACTATTAAACAATCACTGGTTCAAAGAAGAAATAACAAGGGAAATTAGAAAATATCTTGAGTCAAATGAAAATGAAAACAAAACATACAACAGTTTATGTGATGCAGCAGTGCTCAGAGAGAAATTTATAGCTTTAAATGCTTATGTTATTACAAAAGAAGAAAAATCTCAAATCAGAGACCTTACCTCAAAACTGATGGACTTAGAAAAAGAACAAACTAAACTCAAAACTAGCAGAAGGGAGGAAATAATAAAAATTAGAGTGGACATAAATGAAATAGAGAATAAAAAAAAAAAAAGAGAGACTCGACAACCAAAAGTTGGTTGTTTGAAAAGATCAATAAAATTAACAAACTTTTAGCTAGACTGACAGAAAAAGGGAGACGACACAAATAATGAAAAGGGACATTACTACTGACCCCACAGAAATAAAAAGGAATATAAGAAGATTCTGTCACACCTGTACACCAACACATTGGATAACCTAGATGGAATGAATTAATTCTTAGAAACACACAAACTACTTATACTGACTCAAGAAGAAACAGAAGATCTCAACAAACCAATACTAATAAAGAAACTGAACCAGTAATCAAAAATCACCAAGGAAAAAAAAAAAGCCTGGGCCAGATGGTTTCAAGGGTGAATTCTACCAAACATTCCAAGAATTAACATTTATCCTCCAAAAAAATGGAAGAGCAGGGAACACTACCTAACTCATTTTATGATGCCAACATCACCCTCCTACCAAAGCCAGACAAAGATACCTCAAGAAAAGAAAATTACAGACCAATATCCCATATGAATATGGATGACAAAATACTCAACAAAATTCCAGAAACCTGAATCCAACAACACACTAAAAGATTATATACTTTGATCAAGTGGGATACATCCCAGGTATGCAAGTGTGGTTCAACATAAGAAAAACAATCAAATACACCATATTAATAGAAAGAAGGAAAAAAGCTGTATGATCATCTCACTTAGTGTAGAAAATGAATTTGACAAAATTCAGCACCCCTTTTTTTAAAAAAATATTATTATTGCTAAAACAACATATGAACACAAACATTCTTAACATACAAACATTCCATACATGGTGTACAATCAATGGCTCACAATATTGTCACATAGTTGTGTATTCATCACCATGATCATTTTTTAGAACATTGCATCACTCCAGAGAAAGAAATAAAAAGAAAAAAGAAAACTCATACAAATACCATACCCCTAACACCTCCCTCTCATTCACCACTAGTATTTCCATCTAGCCAATTTATTTTATTTAACCTTTGTTCCCCCTATTATTTGTTTATTTTTTTAATCCATACTTTTTACTCATCTGTCCATACCCTAGATAAAAGGAGCATCAGACATAAGATTTTCACAATCACACAGCCACATTGTAAAAGCTATATCATTATACAATCATCTTCAAGAAACAAGGCTACGGGAACACAGCTCTACAGTTTTAGGTACTTCTCTTTAGCCATTCAAATATACCATAAACTGAAAAGGGATATCTATATAATGTGTAAGAATAACCTCCAGGATAACCTCTTGACTCTGTTTGAAATCTCTCAGCCATTGAAACTTTATTTTGTCTCATTTCTCTCTTCCCTCTATTGGTGAAGAAGGTTTCCTCAATCCCTTGATGCTAAGTCCCAGCTCATCCTGGGATTTCTGTCTGATATTGCCAGGGAGATTTACACCCTTGGGAGTTATGTCCCATGTGGTGGGGGGGGGAGTGGGGGGCATGAGGAGGGGAGGCAATGCATTCACTTGCCGTGTTGGCTTAGAGAGAGAGGCCACATCTGAGCAACAAAAGAGGTTCTCTGGGAATGACTCTTAGGCCTAATTTTAAGTAGGCTTAGCCTTTCTTTTGCAGGAATAAGTTTCATAGGGGCAAAACCTAAAATCGAGAGCTTGGCCTATTAATTTGGTTGTCCCCACTGCTTTCAAGAGTATCAGAAATTCTCCAAATAGGGAAGTTGAATCTTTCCCCTTTTCTCCCAATTCCCCTAAGGGGACTTTGCAAATACTTCTTTATTCACTGTCCACATCACTCTGGGATTTATCGAGGCATCACACTAACCTGGACAAATCAACAAAATCTCATGCCCTATTCAAGATTCCCTTTACTTATGGCCAGCATCCTTTCTTGATCAAAACACTTAGAAAACTACGAACAGAAGGAAACTTCTTCAGCATGATAAAGGGCATAAATGAAAAATCCACAGCTAACATCACACACAATAGTGAAACATGGAAAGCTTTCCCTCTAAGATCAGGAACAAGACATGGATGCCCAGTGCCACCATTATTATTCAACACTGTACTCAAAATTCTAGTTAGAGCAATTAGGGTAGCAAAAGAAATAAGAAGCATGCAAATTGGAAAGGAAGTAAAATTTTCCCTCTTCACAGATGACATGATCCTATATAAAGAAAATCCTGAAAAATCCACAAAAGAACTACTATTGCTAATAAATGAATTCATTTATCAGCACTTTTTAGCAAAGTGGTGGGTACAAGAGTAACACCCCCAAAATCAGTAATGTCTTTATACACAGGCAGTGAACCATCAGAAGAAGAAATCAAGTAAAAATTCCACTTACAATAGCTACTGAAAGAATAAAATACCTAGGAATAAATTTAACCAATGTTGTAAAAGACTAGTACACAGAAAACTATAAGACATTGTTAAAAGTAACCAAAGAAGACCTAAATAAATGGAAGATATTCTGTGTTCATGGGATTGGAAGACCAAATATTGTTAAGATGTCAGTTCTACCAAAAGTGATTTACAGATTCAATGCAATTAATCAAAATTCCAACAACTTCCTCTTCAGAAATGAAAAAAAAAATCAAATTTATATGGAAGGCTAAGAGGCCCCAAATAGCTAATGCCATCTTGAAAAAGAAGAACAAAGTTGGAGGACTCACACTTCCTGAACGTAAAGCTTATTACAAAGCCACAATATTCAAAACAGCATGGTGTTGATACAAGGTCAGACATATAAACTAACGGAACTGAATTGTGAGTTCAGAGATAAACTATTTATGGCCAACTGATTTTTTTTTTAACATCTTGTACTTTTTTTAAAAAAACGTTTTTTATTGTAAAATATAACACACATACAAAATCAAAGAAAGAAAAAAGCAATAATTTTCAAAGCACATTTCAACAAATAGTTACAGAACAGATCCTAAAGTCTATCATGGGCTACCATTCTCCCATCTCAGATTTTTTTCTTCTAGCTACCCCAAAACACTGAGGGGTAGAAGGAATATTAATATAGTGACTCAGCAGTCATACTTGTTTCTTAAATACTTATTTTCTCTGTTATGCCTCCTCCTTCTCTTTGAGCCCTCTCTCCAATCTATAGGGATCTTTGGACAAACCCTCTCTGACTTTTTCATCTTGGGAAGGGGTGTTGACATTAAAGGATAAGAAGATGTAATTAACAGATAATCTTGGAGAGGTTGGTCCTCTGGATTTTAGGATTTATCTGACCTAGTAACTCTCCAGGAATTATGGGTTCCAGGAAAGCAAATTAGGGCATGAAACCTTGGTTTCAGTCTCAGAACTCTAAGTGTTCTTTTTTGTTTGTTTTGAACATTTTTGAGAACTCACATACACATAGTCCATACATTTATAGAATCAATGGTTCACAATATCATCACATAGTTGTGTATTCATTGTGATAATCATTTTTAGAACATTTGCATCACTCCAGAAAAAGAAATAAAAAGAAAAAAGAAAAGACTCATACATCTCATACCCCTTCCTCTCATTGACCATTAATATTTCAATCTACTCAATTTATTTTACCTCTTATCCCATTATTTATTTATTTTTTATCATTTTTTAAAATTCATCTGTCCATACTCTGGATAAAAGGAGCATCAGACACAAGGTTTTCATAATCACACAGTCACACTGTAAAAGCTATATAGTTATATACAGTTGTCTTCAAGAATCAAGACTACTGGAATATAGCTCAACAGTTTCAGGTACTTCCCTCCAGCCACTCCAATACATCATAAACTAGAAAGGGATATCTATATAATGCATAAGAATAACCCTCAGGATAAACTCTTGACTCTATTTGAAATTTCTAAGCCACTGAAACTTTGTCTCATTTCTCTCTTCCCTCTTTTGATCAAGAAGGCTCTCTCAATTCCATGATGCTGGGTCCTGGCTCATCCCAGGATTTCTGTCCCATGTTACCAGGGAAATTTACACCCCTGGAGTCAAGTCCCATGTAGAGTGGAGGGCAGTGAGTTTAATTGCTGAGTTGGCTTAGAGAGATTGCCAGCTGATTTTTGACAAGGGAGCTATGTCCACTCAATGGGGAAAGAAAAGTCTTTATAACAAATGGTGCTGGGAAAACAGGATGTCATGTGCAAAAGAATGAAGGAGGTCCCTAACTCACATCATATTAAAAAAAACCCCTCAAAATGGATCAAAGACCTAAATATAACCCAGAAGTATAAAATATGAACCAGAACTATAAAATTCCTAGAAGAATTTCTTCAGGACTTTGTGTTAGGCAAGGTTTCTTAGACTTTACATTAAATCATAAGCCACAAAACAAAAAATGCATAAATGGGACCTTCTCAAAATTAAAAACTTCTGTGCATCAAAGGGCTTTTTCATGAGAGTAAAATGACAACCTACACAATGGGAAAAATATTTGGGAATGACTTATCTGATAAGGGTTTAATATCCAGAACATATAAAGAAATCTTACAACTCAATAATAAAAAAATAAACAACCTAATAAAAAGTGGGCCAAAGACTTGAATAGACACGTCTTCAAAGAAGATTGACAAATGGCCAAAAGAGCACATGAAAAGATGCTCAACATCATTAGCAACTAGGGAAATGGAAATAAAAACCACAATGTGATACCATTTTATATTACTAGAATGGCCACTATTTAAAGAATGGAAAATTTCCAGTGTTGAAGAGAATATGAAGACATAGGAACACTCACTGATTGTTGGTGGGAATGTAAAATGGTGTGGCCACTGTGGAAAACAGCTGAGTCTTAAGAAAATTAAAAGTAGAATTACCATATGACCCACTCACAATAATTGAAAGTGGGGACTCAAACAAATATTTGCACACTGATGTTCATAGCGGCATTATTCACAATTGCTAAAAGATGGAAGCAATCCAAGTGCCCATCAATAGATGAATAGATAAACATAATGTGGTATATAACATACTACTATTAGGCATAAAAAGAATGATGTCCTGACACAGGTGACAACATGGATGAAACTTGAAGGCATCATGTTGAGTGAAATGAGTGAGACATAAATAAGTACAAATATTGTTTGATCTCACTGACATGAAATAATTAGTATAAGCAAGTTCACAGAGTCAAAAACTAGAATATAGTTTACCAAGCTGAGGTGAGAATAGGGAATGGAGAGTTAATGCTTAACCTGCACAGTTTGTATTTGGGGTGATGGAAGAATTCTGGTTAATGGACAGTGGTGATCAGAGAAGAGCATTGTGACCACAATTAACAGCACTAAATTATATATTTGAATATGGCTAAACCATTGTAATTTCAGATTGTATATATGTTACTGGAATAAAAATTTAAAAGTAAAAACCATAGGAGTATACAACACAAACAGTGGACTCTCTAATGTAAACCACAGACTATAGTTAATAGTACAATTATAAAAATGCTCTTTCAATAATTGTAATCAATGTAGCACATTAATGCAAGGTGTTAAGAATAGGATGCTGTCATGGTTAGGGACATGTGTCAACCTGGCTAAGTTGTGGTACCTGTTTATCTGGTTGGGCAAGTGCTGGCCTGTCTGTGCAATGAAGACATTTCATAGAATTAGATCATGATCACGTCAGCTGCATCCACAGCCGATTCCATTTGTAATCAGCCAAAGGGGAGTGTCTTCTATAATGAGCGATGCTTAATCTAATCACGGGAAGCCTTTTAAGGAGGATTCAGAGGAGGCAGGTTCCATTCCTGCTTCTCCTGTGGAGTTCATCCAGACCCTCCATCGGAGTCGTTGGCTTCACAGCTTGCCCTGTGGATTTTGGACTCTGCATTCCTGCGGTCATGTGAGACACTTTAATAAATTTTATATTTGCAACTGTTCCCTGTTGATTCTGTTTCTCTAGAGAACCCTAACTAATACAGATGCCATCTGGGAACTCTGTATTTTATGAATGGTTTTTCTGTAAACATACATTTTCTCTAGTAAAAAGAAGAAGAACAAAACAAAAGGAAAACAGTTGTTTTCACCTTTTGCTTCACTTCTTCCTCAGCTGTTTCAATTTGAAGTGGTTGGCCTCCTTGCTTGAAACATCTTCTTGGCTCTTATGCCACCTTTGCTGGTAGATGTTTCAAGGTCTTTGCTCTATCTTCTACCTAGACTCTTCCTTGCCCAGAGTTTCCTGTGCTGGTGCTATTTCCTCAATTCAGATTTTTGCTCACTTGTCACTTCCTCAGTGAGGCCTTCCCTGACCATCCAATACACTCACCACTATCAGAAATTATGAGTTGACTTGTTTATTGTGAGTCTTTCCTGCCACCCTCAATAAACTGAATAGGAGCCTTGCTGTGTCCTTGGCTACTCCAGGGTGTGGAACAGTGCCTTCGCCGTCTTGACTCTTAGGAAGCATGTACCCATGATGTGGAGGGAGGCTGTTGAGATTTGAGTCCAGGAGTTAGTTAGAAGCCCAGAGTGCCTGAAAGATGATGAGGACTGGACTGGGCAGCAGGGGTGGGTGGGTGGGTGGCTAATATTAAGAAGGGGCAGTCACTGAAGAGGAAGGTATAAAGGAAGGGGCTGAGACTGAATGACAGTAAGAAAATCAGAGAAATTGACCAAGAACCAGGCTAACTTGGATCTTTAGGGGTCATGATACAAGTAGAAGCAGGGAAAGCAATTTAAGGAGTCAACCATGTGAGAAAGAAAGACATGAAAAAAGATAAAGACCCTTAGGCAAGCCAGGGGTCTTGCCTCCTTGTGTGGGAGGGAGGGCTTCTCCAATGAGAGACAGTGCTAGAAAGACAGAGGGATCAGGAAGGATGGACTCAGCCTGTGCTCCATCGACCTAAGCCAGATGCATCTTTGGTCACAAGGGCCAATTTCATCTCAGCCAACACCAGCCAAAGCATCTTGAGTGAGACAGTGATTCACTTTGACAAGGAAGAGGGATATCATCTTTAGAGATAGGAAGGAAGATGCTGAGGAAGAATGAAGAGACAGAAGATGCCCTTGGATCATGGGCAAATGTGACGGATCAGGGTCGGGGGTGGTGGCAGAATTACAGGGGCCTACAGGACTTGGCCAGGGGGCACATCTTCAGTTGGAGTTTTATTTTTAAACTAATAGAGAAATGCATGTAAGCTTTTTAGGAGATGACAAATCACACACACACACACACACACACACACCCTTTTCTTTTTGGCAGGCACTGGGAATCGAACCCGAGTCCCCAGCATGGCAAGAACTCTGCCTCTGCGCCACCAGTGCCCGCCCACAATTCATCCCTTTTATTATTGCCATCACTAGGGAAGTTTTGCTATCTATAATCAAAACTCGCACTACCAAAAAAGGTCAGAAGAGGAGGCTATTAATAGAGAAAAGGAGAGGAAGAGGGAGTGAGAGTTCCTAGAGAGAAAATTATTCGTTACCAGATTATGAACTTTTTTGAGTAGTCACAGTTGTGCAAAATGGAATGGGATGCCTCCTGGCAGTGCCCCCATCAGGATTAATTCACACTGTGGTGGAGACCCCTGGGCCAGGGGAGTTTGGGGGAACTCTACTATGCCTCTTTGAACTCTGACACTTGGCCTCATGCACCTGTCCTCATCCACCTGGGCCGGTCACTCCTGATCAGGTCACACCCGGCTACCTCAGAGCTGATCTCTTGTGATCACACTAACTACATGGGACCCGCCTGCCATGGGGATGGCTCCTTACAGTGTTGTGTTATGCAGTCTTCTCTCTAAGCAGAGGAGTCTGGCTTCCTGGTTACTCATCAGAGAGAGAAAAGGAAGTCTACCCATGCTTCATTTGGCTGATGGGTCAGTTGGGTACATCCTGTCACTGGAAAGAGTGTGAATCGCCACAGTGATTTATTTATTGTCTTCATTTAGCATTTTCTGGAATTATGTGGGAAACATGCAGGCATAGTAGCATAACCTCAAGCAGAGTCCCTGGTAGGCCTTTGACTAAATGACAGCAGCCCCCTGCGGTAGGAGCAGGGCAGCTGGCTTCTTGGGTAGCTGGGTCAGACCTCTGTCAAGGGCAAGTGAAAGGAGTCTGTGAAATAAGCAGTGCTACATGCTGCTTCATACCATGCTGAAAGCCCCTTTTCTGTCTATTCTCCGTCTTATGGCACTGAGGCAGCACAGCCTTTTAACCAACATGACCTGGGATCGGCATATGGCTTTGCTTCCCAGGGCTGCACATGTGAGAATGTGTGCCTCCTCCATGCAGAAATTCATTTTCATTCAGCATCTGGTAGACGCACAGTTCTATACCAGGAGCATAGAGGTTCTCATTTGACCAGACCAGGGCACATTATGGTGGGTATAGTCTTCAGAAGAACCCACGTTAAGAGGGCACAATTTGTCTTGAGGAAAATTCCCCTGCCAGCCCTGTGGGTTGCAGAGTGGTTCAACAGAGAACTCGGAGGCAGGAGATTTCCCCACTCTAGCTGTGTGACCTTGGAAGTCCCTCAGCCTTGTTGTGCCAGACCCCCTTTCCATTCCCTCCGCTGATACAGACAGCAGCACCTGCTCCTAGCTCCCTCACAAAAACAGGATGGAGTCAAAACTGTCTGCTTCTCTCAGCTGCACTTAGATCCTGATGGCAGAATCTACAAGCACCCATGTAAGTACAAAGAAAGGGCATTTCTGAAAATCTTTTTACCTACTACATTTTTATACTTCGCTTCTTTGGTGGAAAGATCATCCGGTTAAATTTTACTAGGACCAAAGAGAAAAGAAGGATTTGAAATGGAGAAGAGTTTTGTGTAACATGCAGTTTGAGCAGAAAACAGCAAAACCACAAAACCCTGATAACAAAACGCCTCACATGCAAGACTGGGAACCTGGTCATCCATATGGGGTTTTATGGCAATACTGGAGCCAATAAACTACAATGAATGTTTACAGAAATGGAGGGAAAGCAGTGGAGCAGATGGGAGTGACAGAGTTAAGTGTGTGACTGCATGGAGTCCTGGTTTTATTCCAAACAGAGAGAAGAAAGTTGGGAAGAGAAGATACATCAAGGGAGCTGGGGTTCACCCAGCCTGAGGCTGAAACCTGGCAGTGTAAGGAGAGACTGAGTTGGTGCAGGGCAGTAACCCAGAGCGGTGACTGAAATGTCTTCCTTGGGGGTGGCTGGTTTGCCTCAGGAAAGGATCACTGCTCCACCTCTTCCCCATTCCCTTACCTATAACCTGCTCTTTACAGTTTGGATATGCAGACCCACAGCTTCATCGTCTGAAACCACCCCTCTGCAAGATTAGAGTACTTCTGAAAATCTTAGTAAAGTTCTCCCCACTGGACCTCAAACATTAGCTTGGCAGGTATTTAATACCTTCAAAAAAGGCATTAGCTTTCACTTCATTTTTTTAAAAATAAAAATACCTCCAAACCTCAGCCCTCAGGTGTCTTTATTATGCATTGCCATGGTCAGATTCATGTGTCAACCTGGCCAGGTGGTGGTACCCGTTTGTCTGGTTGGGCAAGTGCTGGCCTGTCTGTTGCTATGAGGACAGAATTAAATCATGACCACGGTGGCTGCATTCACAGCTGATTCCATTTGTAATCAGCCAAAGAGGAGTGTCCTCTACAATGAGTGATGTTTAATCTAATCACTGGAAGCCTTTTAAGGACGATTCAGAAGAGACAGGCTCTATTCCGCTTTGGCTGGTGAGCCTCTCCTGTGGAGTTCGTCCAGACCCTCCATCGGAGTCATCAGCTTCACAGCCTGCCCTGTGGATTCTGGACCCTATGTCCCCATGGTAATGTGAGACACTTTTATAAATTTTATAGCTACAAACATTTCCTGTTGATTCTGTTTCTCTAGAGAACCCTAGCTAATACATATATCCTTATGAAATAATTATCCCAGTTTCTAAGCTATATTTACAGTACAATTAGGTTATTTCCCCTTTTCCTTTAGTCCTTTGGGTTCCTTCTTGACTCCATATATCTGGGTCTTGATTAAAAATCCATGCTAAACAACTTAAGGCTGTGTTATTGGAAATCCATCCTGACGGAGAACCAGTGAAATCTCTCTGTGTTGAGTCAGCAGAACCTGCATCCTGCTTGTGCCAGAGAAAGCCTCTGAGAGGTTTGGGGAATTTGAGACATTTAGGGGTTTAGCTTACAGATCCAATATCCAAATGGCTCCCAACTGGAACCAGGGAGTGGATCCTTATCCTCTGTTTCTGGTGCAGTCAAAACTCCTTGTTGAAGGGGGTTTCCTATGCTGCATCTCTACCTGCCCCAAGCAAAACAATTATAATTTAACCACTGAATCATAGGTGCTGGTAATGTAAAAGCAGAGCTATTATAACTTGGAAGAGAAGACAAAAAGTGACAGCATGTAAGTCAGGAGCATAGTGACTTTTCCCACAAGGCAGCCTTCAATTCACCATCAGCTCAGTGGCCGAATTATAAAATGAACAGCCCTAGGTGGATCAAGATAGAGGTCTGAGCATACACCGTAGACTTTCCCTCCCATCCTAAACCCCACCTCCCAAACGACTGAAAAGATATTTTTAAAAATCTCTGAACATGTTAGAAAGCAAAGCATGCTTTCTATAGATCAGAAACTATAAGCAATCATAAAAAATGAAAGGCAGATGGGTCTTCTTTCCCCTGCAGAAGGAAACCACAATTCAAAACACACATGGGTGAAAACTTCTGCAACAAGGAGAAGGGGATTCAGGGGTACTCCAAAAAGAGGGTGTTCGGCTATCAGGAACAGGGCGGGGCTGGAAGCGTGAGTCTAAAAGGCAGCCTGGATGGCTGTTGTCAGCTAGGAGGAACAGAGCGCCTGGAAGACTCACTTTGGATACAACCTGACCAACAGCATGGCACAAGGTCTAGCTACATTTTCTGGGGGTTGGTTGCAGTAAGCAAATACAGTGTTCACGTGCAAGCTACCTAGGAATTCCAATTACAAGGATGAACACAAAGAAGGAGTAATGAAATTCAACTATAAAAAGAATTTAGGTCTTGGCCAAGATGGTGGCTTAGTGAGATGTGGGATTTAGTTCGTCCTCCAGAGTAGCTAATAGCCAGGAACAATACAGAACAACTGCTGGGGCCACGTCAGTGACCAGACACACAGCATACACCAGTTTGGACCAGCTGGACCAGCTGTGAGCCCACCTAGAACTGTGAGACCCCAAGCTGCGGCAGCCTGTGCCCCTACCCTACAGGCTGCTTCCCAGAGGGGAAAGAGAAGAGAGTTTACCAGCAGCAGGGGCTGAGCACAACCAAACTCCAATTGTGGAATTAATTAACAAAGTCTGACTACTAGAAACAGGCCCCCAGCTCAGCTGAACCTCCAGTAAAAGTGAAGGTTGCTGGTTTTCGCCCCTGCTCAGAGGAGGCAGGGCTGATGGAAAAAGAAAACAAACAAACAAACAAAAACACAGGTTTTTTTTTTTTGGATTTGAAAAGGTCTGGGTCCTGAAGGAAAGGAGGGGGCACATAGGACCTGGACATACACAGAGCAATGTACCAACTTAAGCTCTTGAATGGCAAACCCAAGGAATGGGGGTCTTGCTCTGAAAAGGATTTTTCTCTTTAGTTTTGGTGGCTGTGTTTCTACGGCTTGACTGCTCTTTGGATACAGCTGCAAGGCTTCTTGGGTTCCACTGCCCCAGGCACAGGCTGAATTAAGCTTGTTTGAGTGTTTGTCTGGAGCCTGTGCCTTCCCCAGGAGAGGGGTGGGGCCCAGCACTGGTGGAATCCCTCCCTCAAGGAATTCAGACTGAAGCCATTAAAGCCAGCCTACAACCCCTCCTCTGTCTCAACCATGCCCCCAGCAGGGAGAGTCTGCTGAAGTTAAAGGTACTGCATCACCTTATGCTGGTGGGACATGCAAGCAGACAAGCCCCACATGTTGGGCAGGATAGGAAAAATGGAGAGCCGAGAGGCTTCATAGGAAAGCTTTTCAATCTGCTGGGTCTCACTCTCAGGGAAAACTGATGCAAGTGACTCTTTCGTCCTACAGGGGGCCAATTTGGTCTGGGAAAATCTGGCTGGAGTCTATAGTACCTAAGTAGACCCTCCTAAGGGGGGTGGGGAAAAGGCACCATACAGGCAGGGCAAGAAACAAGAAAACAAGAACTGAAAAATTCTCCTCTGTTAAACAAAACCTAAGCTAGAGGTCCAGAAAAAGCTGAACTGAATGTCAAAGAACAGATAGACAATAAAGTCATCCAGCAAGAAAATCCTAGGCAAAAAAAAGTGAAAACAATCTCCAGAATAAACTAATTAAGGTAATTAAATGCCTAGATGCCAGAAAAAAATAATGAATCATACTAGGAATATTGAAGATATGGCCCAGTCAAAGGAACAAACCAACAATTCAAATGAGATACAGGAGTTGAAACAACTAATTCAGAGTGTTCGAACAGACATGGAAAACCTCATCAAAAATCAAATCAGTGAACTGAGGGAGGACATAAAGAAGGCAAGGAATGAACAAAAAGAAGAAACTGAAAGTCTGAAAAAACATATGACAACTTATGGGAATGAAAGGCACACTAGAAGAGATGAAGAAAACAATGGAAACCTACAATGTCAGATTTCAAGAGGCAGAAGATAGGATTACTGAATTGGAGGACGGGACATCTGAATCTGACAAAGCAAAAGAAAACATAGGGAAAGAATGGAAAAATATGAACAGGGAGTCAGGGAATCGAATGAAACATGAAGCACACGAATATACATGTTGTGGGTGTCCCAGAAGGAGAACAGAAGGGAAAAGGAGGAGAAAAACTAACGGAGGAAATTACCACTGAAAATTTCCCAACACTTATGAAAGACTAAAAATTAACGATCCAAGAAGTGCAGCATACCCCAAACAGAAATGATCCAAACAGACGTACTCCAAGACACTTACTAATCAGAACGTCAGATGTCAAAGAAAAAGAGAGACTCTTGAAAGCAGCAAGAGAAAAGCAATCCATCACATACAAGGGAAGCCCAATAAGACTATGTGTAGATTTCTCAGCAGAAACCATGGAGGCGAGAAAACAGTGGGGTGATATATTTAAATTACTAAAAGAGAAAAACTGCCAACCAAGCATTCTATGTCCAGCATAACTGTCCTTCAAAAATGAGGGTGAAATTAAAACATTTTCAGACAGAAAAATCACTGAGAGTACGGCCCATACAGTAATAACACTAAATATAATGGTTTAAACTCCCCAATCAAAAGACACAGACTGGCAGAATGGATTACAAAACAGGACCCATCTATACGTTGTCTACAGGAAACACATCTTAGACCCAAGGATAAACACAGGTTGAAAGTGAAAGGTTAGGAAAAGATATTCCATGCAAATAACAATAAGAAAAGAGCAGGAGTAGCTATACTAATATCCAACAAATTAGACTTCAAAGGTAAAACAGGTAAAAGAGACAAAGAAGGACACTATGTATTAATAAAAGGAACAATTCAACAACAAGACATAACAATCATAAATATTTGTGCATCGAGTCAGAATGCTGCAAAATATATGAGGCAAACACTGAAAAGAGAAATAGACACATCTACCATAATAGTTAGATACAAATTCCCCATTCTCCTCAATGGACAGAACATCTAGACAGAGGATCAATAAAGAAACAGAGATTTGAATAATACCATAAATGAGCTAGACTTAACAGACATTTATAGAACATTACACCCCACAACAGCAGGATACACCTTTTTCTTAAGTGCTCACGGATCATTCTCAAGGATAGACCATATGCTAGGTAACAAAGCCAGTCTCAATAAATTTAAAAAGATTGAAATCATACAAAATACTTTCTCAGATCATAAAGGAATGAAATTGGAAATCAGTAATAGGCAGAGTGCCAGAAAATTCACAAATATATGGAGGCTCAACAACACACTCTTAAACAACCAGTGGGTCAAGGAAGAAATTACAAGAGAAATCAATAAATATCTCAAGGCAAATGAAAATGAAAACAAAACATATCAAAATTTATGGGATGCAGCAAAGGTAGTGCTAAGAGGGAAATTTACTGCCCTAAATGCCTATATTAAAAAAGAAAAAAGAGCAAAAATGAGCAATTAACTGTCCACTTGGAAAAACTGGAGAAAGAACAGCAAACTAACCCCAAACCAAGCAAAAGGAAAGAAATAATGAGGATTAGAGCAGAAATACATGAAATTGAGAACATGAAAACAATTGAGAAAATCAACAAAACCAGAAGTTGGATCTATGAGAAAATCAGTAAGATAGATGGACCCTTAGTGAGGTTGACAAAAAGAAGAAGAGAGGGGATGCAAAGAAATAAAATGAGAAATAGAAGAGGAGACATAACCACTGACCCCGCTGAAATAAAGGAACTAATGAGAGGAACAACTTTAAGCTAATAAACTTGACAATGTGGATGAAATGGACAACTTCCTAGAAAGGCATGAACAACCAACATTGGCTTGAGAAGAAATAGATGACCTCAACAAACTAATCACAAGTAAAGAAACTGAATCAGTCATTAAGAAACTCCCCAAAAAGAAAAGTCCAGGACCAGATGGCTTCACATGTGAATTCTACCAAACATTCAAGAAAGAATTAGTACCAATCCTGCTCAAATTCTTCAAAAAAACTGAAGAGGAGGGAGAACTCATTCTACGAATCCAAAATCACCGTCATACCAAAGCCACACAAAGATATTACAGAAAAAGAAAACTACAGACCAATCTCTCTTATGAATATAGATACAAAAATCCTCAATAAAATTCTTGCAAATCAAATCCAGCAGCATATTAAAAGAATTATACACCATGACCAAGTAGAGATTCATCCCAGAATATGCAAGGATGGTTCAACATAAGAAAATCAATTAATATAATACACCATATCAATAAATCAAAGCAGAAAAACCACATGATCATCTCGATTGATCCAGAAAAGGCATGTGACAAAATTCAGCATCCTTTCCTGTTGAAAACACTTCAGAGGAGAGGAATAGAAGGGAACTTCTTCAACATGATAAAGGGAATATATGAAAAACCCACAGCTAACATCATCCTCAATGGGGAAAAAGTGAAAACTTTCCCCCTAAGATCAGAAACAAGACAAGGATGTCTACTGCTATTCAACACTGTGTTGGAAGTTCTAGCCAGAGTAATTAGACAAGAAAAAGAAATACAAGGTATCAAAATTGGAAAGGAAGAAGTAAAACTCTCATTGTTTGCAGATGATATGATACTATATGTTGAAAACCCCGAAAAATCCACAGCAAAACCACTAGAGCTAATAAATGAGGACAGCAAAGTGGCAGGTTACAAGATCAACACTCAAAAATCTGTAGTATTTCTATACAGTAGTAATGAACAATCTGAGGGGGAAATCACGAAAAAAATTCCATTTACAATTGCAACCAAAAGATTAAAATATTTAGGAATAAACTTGACTAAAGGAGACAAAAGACTTATACAAAGAAAACTGTAAAAAATTGCTAAAAGAAATCACAGAAGACCTAAATAAATGGAAGGGCATACTGTGTTCATGGATTGGAAGACTAAATATAGTTAAGATGTCAATTCTACCTAAATTGATTTACAGATTCAATGCAATACCAATTAAAATCCCCAAAACTTACTTTTCAGAAATAGAAAAACCAATAACCAAATTTATCTGGAAGGGCAGGGTGCCCAAATAGCTAAATCCATCCTGAGAAAGAAAAATGAAGTCAGAGGTCTCACGCTACCTGATTTTAAGGCGTTTTATGAAGCTACAGTGGTCAAAACAGCATGGTAATGGCATAAAGATAGATATACTGACCAATGGAATCGAATAGAGTGTTCAGATATAGACCCTCTCATCTATGGACAATTAATCTTTGATAAGGCGGTCAAGCCAACTCACCTGGGACAGAACAGTCTCTTCAATAAATGGTGCCTAGAGAACTGGATATCTGTATGCAAAAGAATGAAAGAGAATCCGTATCTCACACCCTATATAAAAATTAACTCAAAATGGATCAAAGACCTAAACATTAATTCTGACCATAAAACTGTTAGAAGAAAATGCAGGGAAATATCTTATAAATCTTATAATAGGAGGCGGTTTCCTAGATCTTACACCCAAAGCACGAGCATTGAATAAATAAATAAATGGGAACTCCTTAAAATTAAACACTTTTGTGCATCAAAGAACTTCGTCAAGAAAGTAAAAAGCCTACACATTGGGAGACAATATTTGGAAAAGATATATCAGATAAAGGTCTAGTATCCAGAATATATAAAAGAGATTGTTCAACACAACAACAAAAAAGCAGACACCCCAATTACAAAATGGGCAAAAGACATGAACAGACACTTCTCAAAAGAGGAAATACAAATGGCCAAAAGGGACATGAAAAGATGCTCAACTTCCCTGGCTATTAGGGAAATGCAAATCAAAACCACAATGAGATATCATCTCACACCCACGAGAATGGCCATTACCAATAAATAGAAAACGACAAGTGCTGGAGAGGATGTGGAGAAAGAGGCACTCTTATCCACTGTTGGTGGGAATGTCCAATGGTACAACCACTGTGGAAGGCAGTCTGGCAGTTCCTCAGGAAGCTAAGCATAGAATTGCCATATGACCCGGCAATACCATTGCTAGGTATCTACTCAGAAGACATGAGGGCAAAGACACAAATGGACATTTGCACACCAATGTTTATAGCAGCATTATTTACAATTGCCAAGAGATGGAAACAGCCAAAATGTCCATCAACAGACGAGTGGCTAAACAAGCTGTGGTATATACATACGATGGAATATTATGCGGCTGTAAGACAGAATAAAGTTATGAAGTATGTAACAACATGGATGGACCTTAAGGACATTATGCTGAGTGAGATTAGCCAAAAACAAAAGGACAAATACTGTATGGTCTCACTGATATGAACTAACATTAATGAATGAACTTGGATAATTTCAGTTAAGAACAGAGGTCATCAGCGGGTAGATATTGGATAACTGGAACTGAAGAGATACAGATTGTACAACAGGACTGATTGTATAAATTCAGAAATGGATAGCACAATACTACCTAACTGTAATACAATAATGTTAGAACACTGAATGAAGCTGAATGTGAGAATGATAGAGGGAGGAGGGCTGGGAGCACACATGAAATCAGAAGGAAAGATAGACGATAAAGACTGAGATGGTATAATCTAGGAATGCCAGAGTATATAATGATAGTGACTAAATGTACAAATTTAAAAATGTTTTGCATGAGGAAGAACAAAGGAATGTCAATAATGCAGGGTGTTGAAAATAGATGGTAATTAATATTTTAAAACTTTAACTTATGTATGAGACTAAAGCAAAAATGCTTATTTGGTACAAAATTTATACTTTGACTGTAATAGTGCATTTCCTATTATAACTTATGTGGACAGTTTAATTGAACACCATAAGTACATGGAACCTTGAGGAGGGCATGAGATTTTGTAGGTTTGTCCAGAGTGATGCCTCGATAAATCCCAGAAGGGTTTGAACAGTGAATAAAAAAGTATTTGCAAAGTCCCCTTGGGGGAATGGTGAGAAAGGGGGAACATTCAACTTCCCCAAGTAGAGAATTCTTGATATTCTCACCAGCAGTGGGGACAATCAAAGCAATAGGCTGAGCCCCCAATCTTGGGGTTTGTTCATATGAAACATAGCCCTGCAAAGAATAGGCTAAGCCTACTTAAAATTAGGCCTAAGAGTCACCCCCCAAGAGAACCTCTTTTGTTGTTCAGATGTGGCCTCTCTCTCTCAGCCAACACGATACGCAAACTCACTGCCCTCCCCCTGTCTACATGGGACATGATTCCCAGGGGTGTGGATCTTCCTGGCAACGTGGGACAGAAATCCTAGAATGAGCTGGGACTCAGCACCAAGGAAGTAAGAAAAACCCTAGAATGAGCTGAGACCCAGCATCAAGGGATTGAGAAAACCTTCTCAACCAAAAGGGGAAAGAGAGAAATGAGACAAAATAAAGTGTCAGTGGCTGAGAGATTCCAAACAGAGTCGATTCCAAACAGTTATCCTGGAGGTTATTCTTACACATTAAATAGATATCACCTGTTTAGTTAAGGAGTAACAGAGAGGCTGGAGGGAAGTGCCTGAAAATGTAGAGCTGTGTTCCAGTAGCTATGTTTCTTGAAGATGATTGTATAATGATATAGCTTTCGCAACGTGACTGTGTGACTGTGAAAACCTTGTGTCTGATGCTTCTTTTATGTATCTTATAGACAGATGTTTAAAACATATGGATTACAAATCAATATGATTAAAGTTAACTTCACCTGGTTCTTTTTACATTTTTTACTGCAGCTACTAGACAATTTAAGATTAATACACATTATATTTCTATTAGACAGCATTGCTCTAGAACATAGTACGAAAAGACAGAGAAAACCTGAGAATTTGACATGGAAGACACATCTAGAAGAATCAGCATGTTTCTCCTTGCAGGAGGAGGGACAAAAATGGAGAGGAAGAAACAATTAAATAATAAAGGGGCATTTCCCAGAATTGAATAAATACATGAAGACTTTTGATTGAAAAGGTCTACCAATAGTGGAAGAATTTCCAGTAAAGTAAAAAACAAGGCAAAGAGCCTGCCTTCATTGTCACTATTTAGTATTATTCTGGTTCTAGCCACTGCAACAAACATAACAGAAAAAGGAAAGGGGGACAAAATATTCTTTTTTTTCTGCAGATCAATTGATTGCCTATATATTCTCCTCTCCAGCTCCCCTTTCAGAAGGCCTGGCACAAACAGGAATTATCCGTTTCTAGATATCAAGGAACGGAGCACAAGTAGGACCTATCAGCACCTCTTCATTCCCAGGCAGTGCTACAATGATCCATGAAGAGCTGACACGGGCAGAAAAGTAGAATTTAGAACTAAAGCCTTCACTCCTAGAATGAATTACTCTTCAAGGCCCCGGAAAGGATGCTTACCGACGGATGGCATTGGTGAACTCCACAGCCAGCTCACTCTCGTTGCATGCCGTTCTTAGTTCAGCCAGTGACAAAGCTGGGGAGCCGGCATCGGCACACTCCTGGGAAGAGCAAAAGCATTTTTGAAAGACTTGAGTGAGACCAAGCCCAAGAGCACTTTGGAAACTCCTTCTACAGAAGAACACAGGTGACCAGTGCAGCGATGGCAGCAGTATCAGGTGCACGGTCATACCCTAAGAGCCTCTGCAGGGGAAGGTCTGGCAGCAAGGCAAAGAAAGCACCCTCTTCCCCTGGATACCCGGTTACCTTCCCTGGCTGGCCAATGACCGACAACGACACCCTCTGTGCTCAGAGCACACCCTGTGTGCCAAGCACCGGCCCAAGCACGCCACAGGCATGACCTCATTTAATGATCAAGGTTGCCCTGTTAAGGTAGGTACTATTGTTATCCCCACTTTATGGAGGATGAAACTAAGGCATGGGGGAGGTTAAATCACCCAAAGCCACCAGCTAGGAAGTGGTGGGGCCAGGATTCACACCCAGGCCACCTGTCTCTCAAACACTAGATTACACCTCTTGTGATTTGTAAAGACGAGTGAGAGATACATTCATCCCACTTCTCCTTGGGAGAAAACCAATCTACTCTAGATTTGGGAGCTTACTGGGTTTAGTATATTTGTCTAGAAAACAGCTGTTGAGAAAAGGAAAAGCGCACTTCCCACCTACATTAGTATTAGGTGGGATGCTAGACAGCATCTAAATCAAATCTCATTTTACAGATAAGGAAACGTAAGAGCCAGAACCTGTAACTTCCAGCTAAGACTCTATTCATAAAGCAATGATCAGACCTGTTTGTATGCTCTCCTTCCTGTGCATGTAGACAAAGAATATAGCTACACTACCTAGTCAAGTGTCCAGGTAGAAGGCATCTATCTGATGATTTGCTCAATAGACATTTACTGAGGATCTATTATACCCTAAGCCTGAGAATAAAAAGCTTGCAAACTCTTACAGGAGATGCAATGTAAACAGAAAATTATATCATGATATGATGAATGGTATAAAGAGTTATGAACCTAAAGCTAATAATTCAGATGGTGAGAGGCTCAATTATCTCCCTCAACCCATTCCAATAAAGAAATGCAGTGGCCACATCTGAATACCCCTTCTCTCTTTTCGCTCCATCTAGCTGTCTTTGTAGACACAGTTCAAAGTCCCACTACTACCAAGTCCCCTCATTCATTGGCCCATGGAATCTGTCTAGATCCCCACAATACCCTCTCTTTTTCATATCAAATTTCACTTGATGTTAACATTTCTTAAGACTATGAACTCCTTGAAGACAAAGACTGCTTTTGTCTCAACCATAGTGTCTCTCAGGGAACATATTTGGTAATATCTGTTGAATTTAAACAAAAACTTCAACAGCCTAATGCAACTTGGATAAGATTTGGGAACCAGCTGTGTAGGCTGGACAGAATTTTTAAAAACAAGCGCAAACATCCATCCAATGGAGCAAGAGTGGGTGTTCTAGACCCAAATCTGGCCTACCACCTGTTTTGATACAGCCTGCCAGCTGAGAATGGCCCTCATTTTTATTTTAAAGTTGGGGAAAAATAATCAAAAGAAGACTAATATTGTATGACATGTAAAAATTAAGAATTACATGAAATTCAAATTTCAGTGCCCATAAACAAAGAGTTACTGGAATACACCACATCCATTTGTTTATGTTTTGTCGCTGGCTGCTTTCGTACCACAACTTGTGACTGGCAGAGTTGAGTAGGCACGGTGGAGCCCACATGGTCTACAAACCCTGAAATATTCACTATCTGGCCCTTTGCAGAAACGTTGGCTGGCTCCTGCTCTAGACCACTTTGCCTCATTTACCAACAAACATGCTCAAATGAATTGCTCAGATAGGAGATTTTATTGAATTAGTAAATGGATCTAATCTTTAAAAGACAAGATAATCAACTCAGTCTAAGTACATTACCTGAGCAACATGAGGTACTTTTTATAACAGCTTCTTATGCTAATATTTTTTAAAAATCATCTGGCCTTTTCCAGATGATATTTCTATGCTAAGACGCCGCTCCACAAAGCACAGTGCTCCCACCAGTCAAAATAAATACCAAGAACCAGGGGAAAATGCTCAGTTCACAGGCCTTCTGGCAAGGGCACAGTAAATCCGTTTCCACCACACCCTAAAAACACACACATGAACACTGGTGCTCTGTCTCAAAGTGATGGCTAACGGACCCGAAAGGCTATAAAAAAAGATTTTTAAGGTGCCTATATAGAAGAGAAAACACTATCTTCCTAAGCCCAGATGTTACCATATGAAACAGCAGCCCCAGCACACAGCCTCCTGACTGCCTCCCTGTGGTGACCTTCCCAAAGCCCAAATTGGACCAAGTCATCCCCCAGCTAGAAAGCTCTCGGCAATCCCTCACTGTGCTCAGGGTCACACCATGGCCTGCCCTCTCCAGCTGACGTAAATCAATCCCCCTTTCCTCCACATGCTGTGCCACTGGTCCAGGGTCCTCTCCCCTCTCCCCTGGCCCTCTGCCCACCTCCTTCAACAGGCCAGTTCCCACTCTCCACTGGGTCTCAACTGAGAAGTTCATATTTTCCAGGAAGCCCTTCCCGGATCTCCAAATCTGGATTCAGCATCCGGCCTGTGGCCTCTCATAATACCAAGACCTGACCCTCACCTCCAGGACACCATGTTGTCTAGTTTGTAGAATGTAAGCTCCAAGGAGGACAGCTCCTGGCAGGCTGTTTGGGCCCAGGCACGCTGACTGAATGGATGAATGAGAAGCAGGTACCATGGCTGTGTTCTCCTCTGGCTCCTTAGTGGGTGGGAGGTGGGGGAAGAGAAGCTGAGGGTATTTGGGAAAGATGTTTCTAAGTTCCTAGCTATTTAGGGAGTAGAAAGTCCCTGCCACACCGCATCGGCACTGTTCCATTCTCCCCAGGCACACAGTTCTCCTGGAGACATCCTTGTATTTGTTCCAACCCAACCATGAGAAGACACTTATTAGACCAGTAAGTCAGCACATGCCCACGAGGCCTCTGTATGAGACAAACTGGAGTCAGAAGAAGCTAATATTTATTGAAAACAAAATACAATGTACAGAATATGCCAGTGCACTGGGGAGAGGAGAATAATTTCTTAGGGTCCCAAAGTTCAAACAGTGTTTCTGAGAAAGAAGATAATGCAATAATCCTGAAGTACGGGATGATGGAATGAGCTTACTCTAGGACTGTAAGTGTTTGAGTTTGCAAGATTCTATCACCAGCTAGCCCACTCTCTGATGATATTATCATGCAATCTAAGGGCTGGCTTCTTCCCCCACCGCCTTCGGGCTGCTTCCTGCTCACTGGGATAGCTAGAAATATCAATAGAAGTCAAAGAGGCAACACAGGCAAGATAAAAAAGGGCATTTTAGCCAGATTTGGGTTATGTTCTGGTTTTGCTGTTTATTAGCTGGAAGACCCCTTACTTCTTTTGAGCCTCATTTTCCTGATGTAAAATGCAGATAACTAATCTTTCCCCAGAGTCATAACTCATGAAATTCATGAGTCATGAGATTAAAAATGCAAAAATTGGTAAAGAAACTAGCCCAGTAAGTGTTCAATGAATGCTGGCCGTGATTGGCAAGGTGATTAGAAAAGGAGGTGAGACTCCACACCATTGCACAATGTCACGGACCACTCCTCTAATACGCCTATAATATGTGAAAATAGTTTAACTGTTACATAAAGTGAAACTGTCTTTGATACGTGAATTTGATTTCTTGGCACTCAACATGCCCCCTTCTTAGAAATCCAGGGATGCCCTGCAGTTCCTCTGCAAACCAGAAAACTGAGTCAGCAGGGCGGTGTGGTGTCGTCAGCCGTGACGGGGCAGGAAACGGGAGGGTCCCCAGAGCCGCCTTTGGCCCTACCTTGCCAGACTTGTCTTTGCTGCCGCTGCTGGTGGAGCTGAGGGAACGCACCCGCTGCTCCTTCTGCTCCTCCACTTCGGACTTCAGGTGCTCGATGTGCACCAGGTAGGCCTGCTCCTGGGCCTCCCGAGTGCTCAGCTTCAGCTCCAGGGCCTTCTTCTCTTTTTCCAGTAGGTAGAGCTGGGCCTTCAGCTCAGCCATCTCCTCCTACAGAGCAAGGATCAAAGAGCATATGTGGCACCACCCATCTGAAAGCAGGATTAGGGGCGGGAAAGTGGACGAATGACGGGGGCTGTTCTGTGGGAACGCCTGGGTCTGCAGTAGAACTGTCATTCTGAACCAAGGGATGAGATGAGAGGGATCAGACCGGACAGCTGTCACCACACATCTCAAGGGCTGATGTGTGGGCAAGGGGCTCTGTCAGTCTATGGACTAGAACTAAGATAAATGGGTAAAAGTTACAGGCAAGATTAATTTGGCTCAATATAAGAAACCCAACTAGACAACTAGAGCCCTTCCCCGAATATGGGCACAGTTGCCTCGTTGGAAAACAGTCTTCTGGTGGGTAGAGGCTGAGCTTCATCGGTCACACGTCATAAAGGAGAGCCACCCACGCAGAAGAGGCTGGGTCTGACGAGGTCCCCCCCAATTTCCGTTTCATTGTCCATGGCACCAATCTACATAATTAATTCCCCCTAGTCTGCCCAGTGGCTGAGCCAGGCACCCACCGCAAAAGGATCCTTGGGCTCTGGCCTGTGTCTGAGGGTCAACAGAAACTGAGCCCTTCACAGATGACTTCTCATCTGATAACTTCTAAAAGCATCTTAGAAAACCCAAATGAGTGAGTCCGAAGTAGGACAATGCTATCCTGGGACCAGGAACCAGAAAACGAGAGATGACCACCTATAATTTGCAGCAACTACCATTGCTATAATGTTCTACATTTATGCCTCCCCACCTGAGGTAGGTATTAGGACTATCTCCACTTGCACATGGGAAACGGAAGCTTGGAGAGGTAAATCACGCCGCCCATGGCTACTGAGTAATGTGCAGAGCCAGCGCTTGAGCCCAGGCCATCTGGCTCTGAGCCAAGGCTCATATAACCTCTATGCTATTTTGCCTTCCCTCCTCTTCAAGGGAAGCCCTTCATGACTCTGTCCCTCCTACCCTGCTGGAGGCTAAATCCACCACAAGGCCATGTGGTCAGCCTCTCCAGCCAGCCTATGGCCCCTACTTAAAGGGATTCTTCATAAATCTGGGGCACTACCTTGGGAAAGACGCATCAAGGCCACTAATTCTGGGCATTCTTCAGGTAACCCTGGTGGGAGGTAATCAGCCCCAGGCCTGGTGTGCTCTCCTGAATAAGCCAGACCCACCTGCGAAAGGGGGACAGTACCTAGGGGGCATATCAGCCCCTCAGTTGTTCAATCTCATGGCTGATGGGCCAAACACTATGGAGACGTGACTCGGTGAACACTCGAGAGAATAAGTCACCCCTTTTCTAAAGATCCGGTGTAAAAACAGGAATGAAAGTGTTTCGTACACAGAAGCCTTTGCAGCTTTTGCCATCAGAAGCAAGATTATGAAGGTTCCGGTGGTGTCTGCTCACTGAGCTGAAGGGGACAGCCACTCCCAGAACAAACATACAAATGCAAGCTTGAAAGGAGGAGAGAGAAATCCATAGGTACTGGAAATAAAGAGGGAACCCAGCCAGGGTACAAAGACGAGGCAGACAGTGCTGGCTAACACAGATGTCATACCTGGACCCTTCGAACTGGGATTTTAAACCCTGTGCCCAGGCAGGGCCCTGGCCTCCATGAGGCAAAAAGCCACAACTGAGACTCCCATCTGAGCTGGAAATATTGAAGTACCACTTAGAGTAAGAGACTGGAAAACTTCTTCTCTGGACAGACATGGCAAGGAAACTTGTCATCTCTCAGGCTGAGCACAAGGAAAGAAAGAAGTCTCTTATGAGGAATCAAAACCTCAAGCTTGTTTCACGTGAGGGTGTGAATCCTAAGCTAAGAGTGTGACAAAACTAGTTGTAAGACCTTGAAACCCAGGGGTCCTCAACAGATCCAAACAGAAAGCACTCTGGGGATAGCTACAACAGAATCCATGGGGGCGCTCACAAAAAACACAATTTTCCACCAAAGATGAGCTAGCAGGTTCTCTCTCTCCCTCTCTTAAACTCTCTCTCTCACACGCATACCGGGAAGAAGAATGAGCATTTGCAATGAAAGTGAACATTAGCACAACAGCCAGAAAGACAGAAAGTGAAAAAACAGAAAATATTTAAATTAAAGAGAAAAGAAATAAAAACCATATTGAAATGGTAGGACACTAAAAAAAAAAAAGAGAGAGAGAGAAAAGATTTGAAAAGGAATGAAGCAGACTATTCTAGAAACAAATAAAAAAATTTACTGGAGATCATGCACAAGAAATGAAGGGGGGGAAAACTAGAAAAAGATGAAATCCAGCTAACGCGTCTGACAATGGATTTGGTGTGGATGAACACATCTCCCGGCACACAGACAGGGACACAGGAAAAGAAGATGACTCTGAGGTTTATTCTCCAAAGAATTTATAAGAAGGGAGCCAAGAATAATGAGAATAAAAGTGCCAGTGACGGCTGCCACTGGATTGTACTCGGATGGGAGATATCTCCCTCCCAGCTTTTCATAATTTCTACTTTTAGAAAATTTCTAGGATGAGCACATATTTTAAGTGGCAAAGGGTCTATTAGAACTTTTATCTGCCAAAATGTCTTTTCTGGACAAAACGACACTGCATTTATTATACAACATATTTGACTCAACATAAAAAGGAAATCCTTGGTCTGTGGCCAAAACAAACATGGTGTTTGGAATAAATAATGAAAGAGCTGCCTGTGGCTCCTGCTATGGAGTCACAGGGGCTGCAAAGTAGCTCCTCAATGGGGACAAAGTCACTGTAATTATGGACCCAAGGCCCTGCTCATGGGCAATGAGAGGAGAAATCCACCAAAGTTGTGTGAGGGTTCTCATGCAGAGAAGTCTGGGTCCAAGATGGGTGGGTGGGATGGGACTGAGACAAAAGCAAGCTCTGATACAAGCATCTGTTACAACTTCCAAAAATCTTCCTAGGTTTCAGCTAGACTTGAGCTAGAGCAGCCATGGAGGGCAGAGATGTGCTGGGCAAGTGACCTGAGTGTGTCGGGCGTGACTGCTGCTGCTAGCCACTCTCCCAAGACTAAGCACAGGGGGATCTGCTCTGCTGCATGGCTCAGATTTTGTGCATTTTCCTAAGACAGTACTGGTTCTAACCGGAGAAAGCTACTGAGTCACAAGTATTAGCTCGGCACGGCCATGACACACTCTGGCTGCTCCACCTGCCTCCCTGACCATGAACTGGTTTCCACCCCCAAGGGCCTCTCCTTCATGGCTTGACTCCTGGGGGCCAGTGATACTGCACAGCCCAAGGCTGCGCAAGTCAGGCCTCCATTCACAGGGATGTCTTGGAAAGCCAGCTCCTTGGCTTGCCCACACCAAGGGGGCTTGGCAGCAGAGTCCCAAGAGGACAGCCCAAGCACCTTTGGCATACGTTTGCTGAAATGTGGCTGCAGGGACACAGGACCATACTTTCCTGGTGGGCTATCTTCTGAGGGAGCAGGGCAAGGCCTGGGGCCTGACACCCCAGCCAGAGACACCCAAGTGTGTACTGCTGGAGGAATGGCAGCTAATCACCTCCCAGTGAGGGGTTCTAGCCTCCAAAGAAAACTCCTCCTGACCTAGAAATGGAGCAAATAACGCAGTCAGCCAGAGAGCAGTCCAAGACCTCATCAGGAAGCAGGGACACGCTAGTAAACCTTTCCTGGGAGGGCACTGAGGTCTGTGCAGACTGAGCCTTGCACCAAAGTAACAGGGTATCGGGAAACCAGCGCACTTGGCCAGAACCTCAGCTTCTTCAACCAGGGCACCAGGAAGTACTCATAAGCATTCTTGAAGTGGGGCGGGGTGGGGGGGAATCATTTCAGATGGACAGAGACTTGCCATGTCCTATAGCCATCTGGGCTGTCATCTCTTGAGAAATGGATGTTTTAGAGCCAGGCTGTGACACCCGAGGCATCCTCTAGAGTCTGCCCCAAATGACTCCCAGACATATTGAGTCTGTCCCCGTCTACAAAAGAGACTCTGGTTCTTCTCTGGGGGAAAAACGACTGAGCATGGAGGGGTTGCCTTCTCATGGTCTCTTTGACCCCAGAGAGCCTTTTCCTGTTTCCCCTGGTGGTGCATGGGGGACAGGCAGCGGGTGTGGCGGGGCCCTAGCCTTAAATACCTTCATGGCCATGAGCTCCTGCATCAGCACCGCGTTTTCCAGGTCCAGCCTCTGGCTGTCTCCCCGAGGCTTGACATCATAGCTGAGGGGGTCGATGTGGATGCTTTCTAGCTCTAACATGGTCAGCTTGACGGCTGCCCTGTCATTCTTGAGCTGCTGAATATAATCCTTCAGCCTTTGCTCATCTTCTTTAGTGAACTCGGTATCACAGCTACTGGCTGTAGAGCTGGTTGTGCTGAGAAGAAAGAAAAAGACAGAAAAAAAAAAAACCAAACCCACACTTCTGGGTCATTATTAATAATGGATTTTTTTTCTTCACACTTCTCCACACCCCTTCCCCCAACATTTTTAGCTGATAGCAAAAAAAAAAAGCACTCTTCATGGCATGGAAAATTGATAGCACCTTTTAGGAAAGCAATGAGGTAAGTGAAGTCGCAGGGAAGGCTTCATTGACAACGTTACATTTGAGTAGACTTGAAGGAGATGAGAAAGGGAAGTCTGGGGATGTATGAAGGAAGAGTGACCCAGGCAGAGGACAAGACAAAAGGCAGTGAACTTGGCCAGCAAGAGTGATATTATGGCCAAAGCAGAGTCAGCTACGGGGGAGAGGAGTAGGTTAGGTCACAGAGGGGTGCTGTATATGTGCTGGGGGGCCTGGGGTGGGGGCAGGGTGCCAGGTCATGTGGGGTTTAGAAGGGTTGCATCTTTTTCTCTCGAATTAGATTGGAAACCATTGGGTTTTTAATAGAAGAGTGCCATGATCGCTTCCATTTTAACAGGCTCCCTCTGCCTGGTGTGCTGAGGGGATACAGGCGGTAGCTAATGCAATAACCCAGGGGAGAGAAGGTAGAATGGTGGATCACGGTGAGAGCAGGGATAGTGGTCAGAAGGATAGAAATGATGATTATTAATCATGATTATGTTTTCTCAAACTTTATTTTGAAGAGGCTGAGACAGGGAGAAGGAAAACCCTCCAGTTGGGACACCTCACGTGCTATTTCATAAACAGCCCAAGAAAAGCGTGAGGGAGTAAGTAGTCCGCCCAGCAGAGGGCGCTGCGAAGCCTGGGAGCGTGGCCGAGGGCAGGGGAGGCTGAGCTTCGAGGGAGGAACAGGTTCCTCCTGCAACGTCCCCCTCCGCAGCGGGCCTGCCTCATACCACACCAGCTGAGAAAGTCCCGGGAGCTCCCCTTCTCAGACTGCAGCACTGACGTGAACGGACAGCCAACTAATGCTCCACAGACCAACGAACAACCAAATCAAATCAAACCCCATCAGTGCCACTGTTCCCAAAGCATTCCATGACTGTGGACACGCTGCGTGTTTGAACAGTGGGTAACTTTACCACCCTATGCTTTCCTTTCATTAAAACTTATTTTGAAAAATTTAAACACACACACAAAAAAACATGGAGAATAACCAACATCCATGCATCTACTACTCAGATGCCATTTTTGTCCAATTTTCTTTGGACTCCTTTTTTTTTTTTTTCACATGGGCAGGCACCGGGAAACGAACCCGGGTCCTCTGGCATGGCAGGCAAGCGTTCTTGCCGCTGAGCCACCGTGGCCCGCCCAGGACTCCTTTTTTAAAGAAATAAAATTTACATTCTGGAAGCACCCTTTATTTTCTCCCATTTTTAGAAGAAACTGCAAAATTCAAAGAGCACCAAAAGCTAGCTTCCACTATTCTACAGGTACCAAGGTGATAATATTTTGGCAGATTTATTATTTATCAGGATTAGTCTACCCCACAGCTCTCAAAGTGTGGTCCCTGAGTTTTGCAGTATCAGTATCACCTGGGAACTTGCCAGAAATACATATTGTCAGCTCCCGTTACTTATCCAGACCTACAGACTCAGACACCCTAGGGGAGGGGCCCAGCAATCTGTGCTCCCAAGCACCCTCCCACCATCAGGTGATTCTCAGGCATGCTCATGTTTGGAACTACTGGTCTACCCCTAAGGATAAGCCAGCATTTGCTGAATAGCCTGTAAGGTAACTGGACCCACTCAGAGCTTTTAGGTAGAGGCTGCTATCATCCTGCGTTGCTCCAGTGGATGCTGGTGAATGGGTAGGTCTCTGAGGTCAGGCAGATGTGGGTTAATATTCCTTTCCCCTGTTCGAGCTTTACGGACTACAGTAAATTGCCCAATCTTCCTACGCGGTGGTTCCAAATCTGTAAAGTGGGGATACTGATAGTCCCGACCTCACCACGTTGTGGAAGGGATGCAATGCATCCTGAAGCAGTCAGGCCCCAAAGCCACAAGCACTTGCCTTGGGAGAGAAGAGGCAGTGACTTTCTGGACAGCTGTTCCAAGGGACCATCCAACAGGAGACTCAGGGATTACCCCTGGGAATGTCAGCCATCTATCAGGGCATCCTGTGACCCTCTCTCCGAGGGAAGAGAAAACAAACAAGTGCCTGGATGGACTAGAACTGTCTGGGGGAACATGCTCGCAGGTGGCCAGGGAGCCACAGGCTCCAAGACTCTTGGACCTCAGTCTCCAGCTGGTGGGGAAGGTTTTTGTTTCACCCTCTTTGCTCTGGGTATATGTTCAGAAAGGGAAAAAGAAAAAGGAGAACAAAGACCTCAGCCCACACATCATACCCTGCAGGAAGCTCAGAGCAAAATACTTTTACCCATGGAAAGTTTAATTTCTAAATAAGCACCAGGAAACCTCAGGCCCTCCTCACCCCTCTCTCCCAGGACATCAGCGGGGAACGGTTCAGGTGAGGTTAATTACAATTCTGCTTTATGCCCTTAAGGTCCCACTGCTGAATATGATTATGGCAATGGTAAAAAGAGGGGAAATCACTGGCCTTTTCTCCGGCTTGCAGACAAAGGCTGGGGGTCTCCTGAGGGCCTGCTGTCAGCTGCTGGGTGAGGGTTAAGTCATCCATTAACTCTCCCAGCTTGGAATGCTGGATGATCTCAGTTGTCAAGGGGGAATAAATCACTTTCTGTGGGGGTTGTATTATTTCTCCTTTTCAGGGTGGGGGACTGTATGTGTCTGTGAGGGGGTTGTGGAGGGAGAGGCTGATGTAGGAAGCTCTCATCCCTCGGCACCCCCCCCCCCCCAAGAAGGGTGCAGCTGCACATTCTTGCTTTATGCTCTGGTTTTGCAAGGAGCTAGGCCAAGACACTTGGACTTCCCCTTTCCATGATGCTTACACGGTGCTGGTTTTACTCTCATCCCTTAATTGCCAGAGGAGCCTCCCAAGCTCTGCAGACATGGCCCATGGGCTCACCCCACTCTCTGCCCACCCTGTCCGCTGTGTGACGTTTTACTCACACCATTCATTTAAAATATTATTTCTTCTGTCCCTCCCTACCATGTCCCATTGCCACCATCCTCGAGATAACTAACTCTGCCCTCTGCTCATTAGAAGAAAAAATTCATTTTTCTTCTGCTTCCACAACTGGTCTTGGCTGAAAGCTACAAGCTATTTCATTTCTTTTGCCTCAAACATCAGAGCTTTTTCCTGACATTTTTATCGGCATCTAACCTGGCTCCAGTTGAGATCCGATTTCCATCGAGGGGCAGCTCCTTTTTGGAAAGAAAGTGCTGTGGGGGCTAGGCTTCTGTTTTGTGGAGCACCTGACATTTACTTGGAGGAGGGATTCAGTCTAAGTGACATCTGGCCACTTAAGCCACTCCTAAGTGGCCCTACTCCTCTAAGCAGAAGGCTGGACTCTTCAAATGCCTATATCTTTTACTGTTGTGCTGTGGTTTGCTGCCTCTTTTTGACAATGAAAAGGTGTTGTCACAAAGGAGTAAAAAAACCCCCACAAAAACCAAAGTTTCTTAGATCTCTATTCTCTTTAATGTTTATCAGAATTCTCCAGGAGAAGAAATTGAGGATAAACGAGGGTACATTCTCTAATAAAATACAGGTATGGGAAAATCCGCTGCCAACTAACTAAAGTATTCAAAAACTGCCGGTTTTCAGGAAGCCTCTAAGAACTGATAGTGGAAGTCAAAATAAGAAACTAAGACATTTAGGAAGCAGATATTCTATTTGCACAGCCATTTTTAAAAGTGCTATTAAAATGGTGTTTGGAAACCTGGCATCTCTAAAACAAATATTAATCCATTCCTGATTTGGGTTTTGATAGCATACCAAGAAAGACACCATCTAGCTCCCACAGCTATACTGCTGCTAACAATTTCCCTGGCGTTAGAAAGATTAAACATCATAAATGATTTTCAAAATCACTGATAAGAGGTGCAAGGTGAAACATTAAACGGCATTTTTGCCTACAGATTAGCCAAGTTGGGAAAACATATATACACTACCCAGTATTAGCAAGAGTGTGGAGGAAGAAGAGGGGAATAATTGGATCATGTTTGGAGGGCAATTTGACATTTGAAACCTTGATTTTTGAGCAGGAAAGTTCTTCTCCTTTGTACTGGGCCCAGAGAAATTGTACAAAAGTGACAGTCATGTGACAAAGGTGATGGCTACAAACATGCTATAATAAGGGAAAATGAATATAAATGTCCAACAAGAGGAAACTGGCTAAATATATTATGGTATCATCCTCCAACAGAAAATTCTGCAACCATTAAAAAGAGCAATACATGAAGAAAGATGTCTAAGAAGATAATGTTAAGGGGGAAAAGCAAGACAGTCCATACAATAGGATCTTTATGAGGTTTAAAACTAGGTGTAGTCACATTTTTTTTTTTTAATTTGCATATGGGCAGGAGGCACCAGGGATCGAACTCCAGACCTCCAGCACGGCAGGTCGGAGCTCTGCCTGCTGAGCCACGGCAGCCGCCCTGTAGTCATATTTTTATAACCATCATGCTTTGGTCTGCCGAGCACAGGCCGTTCTTCTTCTGGGAACTATCCCTTTCGCTCTCCATCTCCTTGGCTCCTGTGGGAATTATGGTGGCCCCACCCTGCCATGGCCACAGTTGACTGGGAATGGGCACCCGAGCCCAGTTGGGCAAGATGTCCCTTTCCCCAGGAGTCTCTTACTTAAGACCTGTGAAACCAGCCTGCCTCATGTGCAAGTGCTGGTTTTGTAGTGTGCTGGTTTTCTGGTACCTGGAGAAGACTGCCTGCAGGCAAAGAGTAGAATGAATGCCCTGTCCAAGGCCACCCAAACGGGATGTGGAACCTGGCCTGGCTTTGCTCAGATGTCTGGTTCTGTGACTCCTCAGGCTTATTTTTAACCCTGTGCCCTCTGCTTATGCAACAACTGCATGGGATACCCGGTATCCTTCCAATCAGCCTGCTATACAGCTCCTGTGCGAGAAATCCCCAAATCCATCCAAACAGCCTCCTGTTAGTGTAAGCTATCTGAGCACAGTTCTGTTATTTGCAACGAAGGGTCTTAACTAATAAAAAAAATGCATGGTTATCTCTATGGAAATATATCCCAAATTGTTAGCAGTGTGCTTTCCAGTAAATGTTCCAGCATGGAGAACTTTCCCTTTGTCTACTATGCATTTTGTAATGCTTGGATTTTAATTGAATTTTCCAAATTCTTTTACAATCAGGAAATAAGGTCTTAGAAAAAGGGAGCATAAAATGCACTGCATGTTTCTACCTAGTTCTCATAGAACCTAAAAGATAAGTAACAAGGACATTTGAGTAAGTAGGCTGATCTCCATGCATCATAGAGATGAACATTTCTAAGTTGGACTTCAGAATCTACAAACACTTCTTAAGCATTTATTCTAAGGATTCTGGACAGATTCTGCTGATACTGGGATAAGGAAAGTACCTCTCTGCTTCAGAGGCTAGCTAAAGGTGATTATTACAGCAGCCAACTCTTATACCCCAGAACTGGCTGTCAGAGGTAGCACTGGCCTGTTCTAATAGCATGACTGTGTAAGTCCATCCCGTCTTACAATGTACATGAATCCACCATCCCCAACTACTTCCTGTCCAGTGAAACTTTATCTTAAGACTGGCTTAGAGGGGGAGGGCTGGGCTTTCCTAGAGCTCTACTGCAGTCCACTCCAATTTGGGATTATGCCCAGTGTGAATGGCCAGCCAGGTGGCATCCCAGAAGCTCACCTCAAGGCTGCAATTACTGATCTTGTTGCCACCTGATGTCGCGACAAAAGGGACATGGCTCCAGTCGGCATGAGAGCAGACTTGCTGTAGCTTATTCTGCCTTGGCCATGTGTTCTTTTGAGGATTTAGATTGATTGTGCTCCCAAAGGCTGAGCTGAATTTGTGAAGCTTGAGGCAAAGGGTGGGCTTGATTAAGAATTTCTATTTCCACTTCTCAATAATTAGTCCATTTGCCTCTTTGTTACCGAAGGAAGTACACAGTGATAAAACTATTCAGCTCAGCAACATTACCTAGTTACCCTGTCCACTGAAACAATTATACTCTCTGGTGAGGCTAAGGCTGTATTTTCAAACATGAAACAGCAACATCCCTGAGGTCTTGCCAACAGACTTATCTGAAGGCTGGGCTATAATTCGTATGCTCTTTTCTTGTAACTACCTCTCTGCTGCTCCTTTCCAAAACCATTAACCCTCCTGCCATTAGGAGTGACCCTAATGTATGCTACCAGAAGGGTAGCTGGAGGCCTGACACTCAGCATTCCTTTCCTGAAACTTGCAGCTGACCAGCACCCTGCTTAGAATTCTCTATGCCAAATGGTTACAGCAGAGGAAAGAACACTTATTGGGCCACATAAAGCACTGACTCAGAAAGTTTCTTTTCTCGCCCCTTTTTTTCCCCATAAATTTGACATGGCAGAATGAGCTAGAATGGCAAGATTTACAAACAAAATTGTTGCAATTATTAAAATTATGAAAGAGGTCTGGCAGTTTGGGACTTCTTTTCTGAATTCAAATTGAACGTAAAATCATGTAGTTGTATCAGGTTCTATGTGCAGTTCTTTTATACCTACTCTGAGCTGCTCTGATTTGGGTGGGTGTATGAAAGTGAATTTTTAAAGAGAATTAAGTGAAATCTGACATACTTTATCTCAGATAAAGCACCTCCGTGCTTTGATTAGAAGATCCATCAGAGATGAAAATTAGTTCAAGGGCCATTCTTTAGTGAGGTCACCCTTGAAAACAGACCATGTTCTGAATTCATCTAAACCTGTAGAAATACATTACCAAAAATTAAATTTCTCTAAGAAAACTGTCTCAAAATCAAGGCTGAGCTATACATTGAAGTATCTGTAACATAAGTTAAAAACAAACAGGGCAGGGTGCACGGGTAGTTCAGTGGTTAGCATGCCTGCTTTTCATGCAGGAGACCCAGGTTCAATTCCCGGACCATGCACACACACACACACACACACACACAAAAAAAAAAAAAAAAAACCCAAAACAAAACAACAACAACAAAAAAAAACCAGAGTCTTTGCTAAATAGATGATGGCAAAATGTCTCCACTTTTGACTGTCTCTAAATTTGTCTCTCAATCAGATTACAACAATGAAATCTTCTTGGAGGTAAGGAGGTAAGAGCAAAAGCTCTGGCTGCACAAACCTTAGAAACTACTGGAATAGTACAAATTTCTTGTCAACCTAATTCTAATGTTCATTAATTCATATGAAAAATATCACTGACAACGTTAGAACTATATTTCTCTTCTAAGTGGATATGGAAATGATACATTATGCACATCTGGAAAAGTCATTAAGAAAAGCATCTGCTTTCTGTATTTATGCAGAAGACCCTGGTTTAAAAAATTATAACCTGTGCTTCAACGAATAAGGCAATTGTTGCTGGGGTCACTGAGGAAATAACTCCCTTGGTCTACAGGAATCCTGCCAAGTGTTATTATTGAAAATGTCCCCTTTCCTGTGACACTAGGTCCAGGACAGGTAAATGGATGTCTGAGGCATATGGTTGGGTCCTGCCAGTGGGAAGCAGATGGAAATATTAAATTGCTTTCAGGAACCAAGAAAAACTAGTATATCTCCTTTGGGTCTTGAGATTCAATCTACCTTTATCTGGTCTGATCACCTGATCTCAGTTAGACACTATTTTATATTGTCATGAGAACCAACCCAGCGGAAGGAGCAATGCACTTGGTGCTGGAGTCCCGGGTCTGAGTCCCACTTACGTATCAGTCACATGACCAAGCAAGTAAACGTGCACATCTCTGAGCCAAGATTTTCCCACCTTGAAAATGGGGTAAGTTACCCTTCCTGTCTTTCATGATTTGAGGATCACATGAGAATCTTTAACAATGAATTTCCAAGACTCAGACCTGGAGTATCAGGTGAAGGCATTCATATTTTAGGGCTTCACTGGCAAGAAATGAGGATAAACAGAAAAAGCTTCGTTCTGACACCCCTCCCCATCCCTGAAGAATCAAATGGCTTCAGCAAATTATATTTAGCAAGGTCTTTACTGCTTTCCTCTCCATCTTTCTCAAAGACCAACTATAGTTTCCAAGATTCACAGATGGTTAACTTTAATTCAGGTTCATGATCAGTGCCTGTTAAGCACATGCTGTGAATATGACATTGCTATCGGAGGCAACAGGGATGGGAGAAGATGCGGCTATTGCCAGAGAAGAGCTGACAAGGGACAGAGGCGCAAGAGGAAGGGAGAGAGTGGAGCCTGGAATTAGGACATCACGGTCTGGGCCTTGGGTGTTTGGGGACCACATGCAGCCAATGGGTCTCAGCGACTCCAAATCCTCCCAGGAAACCAGGAATTACAAAGAAATGTAAACAGAACAATATGGGAGAAAGAGCACACAGGGAGGTTCAGGTTCCTTTTTCTCTCAATTTCTTGAGCAAATCACCCTTTTATCCTGGGCTGCAGTTTCCACGTTGGCAAAATGAGAAGGTCCCCTTCCAGCTCTCCACTTCTGAGTCTCTGCCTCCTTCTCAGATTAGGCTACAAGTCTGAATCTGAGAGTCTGCCTTTATCTTAAAGTAAGGACTGCTACCACCAGTCCCTGGGAGCTGGATCACTGCATGTGAAGCCAAGTGAACAGAACACATGTGGACACAATGCCAACCTCATGGCAGAAAGGCTGGAAATTACCTGGTGTGGCTGTTGGAGGAAAGGCTCTCCCAGGGCTGCACACTGCAGCCGGCCACAGCAAAGGCTCCCCCGCAGCTGCCATCTAGCTTCATAAGCAGGGCTTTGGCAGCATTCTCAGCCATCTTCCGACAGTCATGAGCTCGCTTGAGCATCTGAGTGATGTTTTCATCCCCTGACTGGTCTCCTATGTTGCAGAGAAGCCAATGAATTAATTAATCAGTACAGGTCTGGATAAGGCAAGCCTGGGAGTGAGCTTGGATAATCAATTTTCAGTTCCTTGGGCAGAGGTGGCGCAGTGGAGAGGAAATGAAATTGGACAGTCAGTGAAGAGATCCATGTTCTGGGCTTGGCTCTGTCACTTAGTAATGGGGTTTGGGAAGGCATTTCTCCACTCTGGGCTCTGCTTTCCTCATCTACAAATGAAGAGGTTGGCCAATGTGATATTTGAGGTCAGTTTTCAACTGTATGATTTTCTAATTATCCAGGCTCCTGCCTTCTCCTCCCACTCAGTCACAAGTCTATGGCTTTGCCATTCTTCTCTGTGTTGGCGCTTCTTTGTGCATGAGGGCAGGAAGAAAAGGAGGCAAAACTGTGCCACACCATCACAATTCTACAGCTTTGGTTAAAGCTGTGTATAGGCAAGAGAGACAAAAACCATTGGCCAAAATGAGGATGTTAGAATTCTCATATTTTCTGTACTGATGTTATACCTGGTCTTTTTCTCAGCTTGCTGTGGGGTAGCAAACTCAAATCCCTCCAGGTGCCAGATAAGTGGGCTGGGGCAAGATATTAGGGACAGGTGGGCATCAGCACCAAGCCAGGCAAAGAAGTCCTCCCTCCCCACAGATGCTCACGTTCTTGTTGTGTTTTAAAAAATAGTGCTGGCCAAATAAGTGACTAGTTCGTTACCTCTGCAGCCTAGATCCATGCTTTTTCAAATATTTTCAAGTGAAATCCTATACCAAAGTCTCATGTACAAAACTGGTAAATGCAGAATTGGTTGAAGGGGCAGGGGGATACACTCAGCTTCCCCACCCTCCAAGTCCACCGCCGAGAACCAAAGAAATTCCTTCAGCTTCCGAGGGCACAGTTTGAAAAAATCACTGGCCTAAATATATAGAACGAATATAATGACTGCCTGGGAAGTCCCAAGAAACAAAGGAAAAAAAAAAAACCCAGAATAACTGATATTGTGGGTAAATGTCACTGGTACTTGCTTTGCCGTGCAACAAGACGGCACACTGGGCCAGAGCGACAGGTCAACTGCCAGTGTCAGCAGAGAGAAGAGAGAGCGTTAGTGAAGAGCTGCTAAAAACTAAGCTGACCCCCAGCTCTATGGTGGGTGGGGAGGAAATGAGGGTGGGGCATGCACACAGAGTAAGGGTCCCTGTACCTCCCTCATCTGTTTTTCTGACAATCTTCATGTCTTTATCTTTTCACAATCTCCCCAAAAGATTGCTCTTTGAATTCTGTTCTGAAGTAGGCATGATACTACTGATCAACTTGTCTTATAAAATATATACACCGGCTACCAAGTATTAGTAAATAGGAAGGATTTCATTATTGATTTTAAATATTGATTTTTAAATATTTTAAATGCAGATTTATTTAAGTCTTTTCAGCTTCTACCAAGCAACTGTGGTGATTAGGTACAAACCCAATCAAAGGTACTTTCAAGAATTGAATGGTTTAAGCTATTCCAATACTACAAATTGGTTGATTGATTTTTTTTTCATTGATCACTTTCCTTAACACATATATTAAACACACACACACACACACACAAAACCCTGAAAGCAGACCCAAATCATTTTAAGATCTATTTCATATGAGGAATAAAGTTTTATAGTTCAGTTAAAAGACCCTGAAAAATGAGGCTTCTAATGGAAATGCTGGCAGAGTTTTTACCTCTGGACTGAGATGATAATATTACTTAAAAAAAAAACACACCAGAAAGACAGAGGGAAGAGTGGAGGATGGTCGCCCATATAAATAAAGGCCTGCTTCCTTGTTGGGGAACTTGGATGTGAAACAGGAAATTAATAGCCAGGATACTTCTTTTCTTTCAGATTCTTGTATATATCAAAACTGAAGAAGGAAAAAATATACATTTTTCTCCTGTGAGTGTTCAGTGTCAAAGCTAAATCCCAGACAAGGGAGGAGGAACTGGCAAGAAGGAAAGGGGGATGCATCTGGGAGGTGCCCTGGTTGTGACTTTTTTATAGGCTGTGTCCTGGAAGGACAAGCCCTCATGGAGGCTCTCAGCCCTTGAAGGTCGATGCACAAGGTCAGTCCATGACGATGGCCTGGTCACCCCAGGTGGGGATACCTAGTCTGCCCACACTGCCCATCTTTGGCTCTGGAGTGAGCTGGTGACTTCAGCTTTCTGTTTACATGCCATTACTCTCCCAAATAAGCTGTTGTAGTGTCCAGGACTCAACAATGAAAGATGATAACCTTTCCTCCTTTATCCTTTCTGCTTCTCAAGCACTATTTCTATTGCAGTCCTCTTCACATTGCTGCCAGGCTCAGAGCCACAATAACTGGTGAGGTTTTAGCAAGTGTTGCTACATAGGAATGCCACACTTATGTCTGCTTCAATTAAATACATGCCCCTTCACCTTAGTAAACACTGAGAGATAGAAGGGGGGCCACTGCAGACCTTGAGGTACAAATCAGACCAACAGGAGGTTGGTCTACTACTGCCAAGCAGGGAAAGGTAGGGACGGGGCGGTGGAGCGAGGGCTGGGGTTTACTGGGCTAGCATTCCATGAAGCGGACAAGAGCAGGGTGTAAAACTATTTCCTCGATTCACAGAATACCTGGAGACAAGGTAGGGGGAACTTGTACTTCATAGCTACCCAAAAGGACAAATGTTGAGAAAAAGCAAAACCAATAAATTAGAAGACAAGGCAAAGGTCACCCGGGCAGCAGAGGGATCCTCACCAGCCAGTGTTGCAGGGAAACACTGTGCAATGTCAGCCCCTTTAATCACTCATGTGAGCCTCCTGCTCCATCTGCTGCTATCATCAGCCCAGGAGAATATGCCTCCTAAGAGGGGTTGTTTGTTTTAACTTGTCTGTAATTCTGTTTCCACTCCAGTTCTTGCTGCATTCAACATAAACAATTTACTCACTCAGTCATGGGGAAAAATGAAAAACACACTTGACAAGCGAATTTCATGTTGTCAGGAGAGGATCTGATGCCAACAGCTCAGACGGGGAGGAGGAGGGCAAAAGGGGCAGGAAACAAGACGAAGACCAGGGTGGGGGGGACTCAGGTAACACTCACCAGCAGAGGAACCCACACCAGCTGCTCGGAACTGCCCCAGGATGAGGTTTTGTTCACTCTCGGCCAGCGCCAGGAGGAGTTCGTAGGCTTCTATGCACTGCTCGCTGAAACAAAGGCACACAGAATCCTCAGCTAGGGCAGAGATGCTCCAGCATCGTCAGGGCCACTGCTCATTCCCTGGGAGGAGGCGCCTTTCAGCCTCACTATCCACATAAACACAGAAACCACCAAAGGACAAAGCTGGTGGCAGGCTGTATGTAAGCCACCCCCCAAGCCCTTTTTTAAAACTTTATACTAGATGTAGAAAAATACAAGAGATGCAATGAAGTTGGGAGAAGTCTGTTCCCTTGATGATCACCTAAAAGGGAAGGTAAAGCCTGTGTATAACACCTGCATGGTCCCAAATGAGATGCCTGCAGTAGCAAAATCTCCCCTTTAAGCAAGTAACAGATTGGCCACTCTGGGCATCGGAAATGTTGCTTTTGTCAATATTTAGTCAACAAACCATCTCTTTTGGTCATTTCTTTCATCTTCTTTTACTGAGAATTAAGGAAAAGGATCCAACCACTAGCTCTAACTATTGGCAGCAACTCCTTTCGAGGACAGTCCATTTTTTTTATATTAGACATGCTGGGATATTGCTTCATCCAAGGTGATGTGCTGAGATGAAGAAGGACTGTTCTGATAAAACTGGACCCTGGGCACAGAACAGCCTGTTTCAAGAGTTATAATAGGCGGATCCCTGTAAACTAGCATGATTGTTCTCTACCTCTGGGCTTATATCTTTTGTTTAATTTTGTTTTCTGAAGAGGTAGCAATGTTTCCTAAAACAACACTGAGCTTTTTAGAGGATCCTTAGAGTAAGCTACAGATGCTACTCTGGGACCTTGGCAATTGTACCTCAGTGATGACACTAATAAATCTATGAAAATAACAAAGTGTAGTTTCATGGCTGTCAAACAAGCAATAATTTAAAAACAGATAAATCCCAAAGCTGAGGAGGCTGGGGAAAAAAGTGGCATATTCATACACCATTTGCCTATCAATGAATGAATCATACTTGTTTAACCTGGCTTGTTTTTATGGAAGCAAACTGGTGGCATGCCTGAAGAGCCATGAAAATACTCATATCTTTTGACCTATAATTTCTGCTCCAGGGATTTTATCCTGAGAAAGCATTCACCAGAGTGAAGGTATTATCTGTATTAAATTATTCACCATCAAGTAATAGGACTTTTTAATATCGAAAGTCTGCAAAAGTCTAAATGTCTTTTAGAGAAATGAGTAATCAAAATTATAAACTTGGTGCAATGGATAAATGCAGGTGGTTAAACTGAAAAAACTATAACAAATTAAAGAAATAGCATGCATTAGATTTATAACAATGCAAACTGCATATAAATATCAATGAAGGTTTGAAAACAGCAAATTAATGTTTTCCAAAAAAATTGATATTTTGATTGCTATTACCAAAATGAAAAAATATTTTCATTAAACATGCTAATAGAAATATACCCATTTACGAATATCATAGTCATTATTTTTTTATTTTTTATTTTCTTAACTGCTACAGGGGTACTATTGATTTTCACTATGTATTACTTACATTTGCTGGTACAACCCCCAGTTACATCTCCTTAAAGCTTGCTTTCTCCTTATACGCAGAAGTTTCTATGGATGCTTTTCTAAATTAAAGAGGCTACAGAGATGTAGTTGTGTGCTTTGTGGCTCCTGACGGCTTTGCCTACCTGTACTGTAAGGCCAGTCTCAGCGCAGTAGCATTGGATTCATATTTTCCCACCAGCATACTCATCCTCTCAGCGTTGCTTTTGCATTCCTCCAAGGTTATGGTTAGGAGGTCATTTTGGGATTTGAGGTGCTCAATACGGCTACAAAGGAAGAAAATCATTTTCATGATCTCACACTTGGATTTAATTAATTTGGCAATATGTCAAAAGTCTAACCTATATTCAGGTCTGAAATGCATGTTAGGATGCGGGCTTATCAGATGTTTTAGCCAACGTAACTGACAAAAATACCAAGGAGGTAGCTCTAAATAAAAGAATCACTCAATTCTGCATGAAGCAGGAATAAAAAATAAGTCCCCTGGTCATTTCCTGCTTAGCCATCCACACACCTGCTCTGTTTGCCCTATGCCAGGTTCTGTGCTAGGTTCTGAGAATACACCCAGTAAAGGAGGCAACAGCCTGACCTTGAGTCCCTCATGAGAGGACACGTAAATAAGCCACCCTCCACTGGGACAAATGGAAAGCAGTGTCATAATAATAGCTACTGTTTGGTGAGCCTTTGCTCAATAATCCTCCTGACAACCCCTTGAATTAAGTATTATTATCCCCACTTCTCAGATGAGGAAATGGAGACACAGGAAGTTTAAGTTAAGCTTAGAAAGGTTAGATTTAGCTTGTCCTCGTTTTTGAACCAGGTAGTTTGGCCCCAGATTGTGTACTTTTAACCAACTGCTACAGAGCAGAAGCAAAAGGTGAATAAGTGAGTGAACAAGAAACTTCCCCAGAGGGCCTCTAAGTGGGAAATGGCTCAGGATCTGCAGATTGTGCCCAAGCTTCTTTGAGGTTAGATATTTCCTTATTACGGGTTGAATTATGTCCCCCCAAAACATTTTCAAGTCCTACTCTCCGGTACCTGTAAACGTCCCCTTATTTGGAAACAGTCTTTGCAGATGTCATCAAGTTAAGGAGTCATACTGGACTTGGGTGGGCCTTACTCCACTGACCAGTGTCCTTATAAGAAGAGGAAAACTTGGACACAGGAATGTAGAGAGACACAGGGAGAACGCCACGTGAAGACAGAAGCAGAGCTTGGAGACATGCGCCTACAAGCCAAGAGATGCCAAGAATTGCTCAGAAGCTTGGAGGAGGCAAGGACGGACCTTCCCTTAGAGCCTTCAGAGAGACTATGATCGTGCTGAAACCCTGACTTTGGATTTCTAGCCTACTGAACGATGAGAGAAAAAAATTCTGTTGTTTTCAGCCACCTAGTTTATGGCAAAGTTGCTACAGCAGCCTTAGGAAACTAATGTACTCTCCTAACAGAATATAAGCTCCATCGGAGCAGGGATCTAGTCGTTTTTATTTCCCTTTGTATACCAAATAGTTTAGCACATAGAAGGTGCTTAACACAGATTTACTGAATGAGGACGCACAATTTTGAGTGGGTATGACCCTCCCCCACCCCCAATCAGGAAGTTAAAGGATTTCATTTTTTAGAATAATAGGCTTCCAACTTTCAGACAAGTAGTTGAATAACAGACATCAGGACATACCGGGTGCTTATTTCTAGCAACCCACTGGGCTTTAGCAGCAGCTGTGGTCATAGAGAGAACAATAGGCAGGGGTTAGAATTCTGGCTCACCTATTTAATAGCTCTGGACCCAAGGCAAGTAATTGAAATTTTGAAGTCTTTGTTTTCTCATTTGCAAAATAGGCCTATCCTACCCTCATAAATTGAGGATTATGAGGTACACAGTCTGGGAGCGGCCTTTGTAAGCTGTTAAACACCAAAATAATGTGAGCTATAGGCACCACATATTTTCCCCTTCTTTGGTCTCTCCTGGGTGCACATAATTGAAGAGAAAGGAATCTCTCCCCAAGTTCAGCCACAAACAGCTTGTTAAACCCTGGAATCTGTAGATAGGAGATTCTCACTTAACTTAAGGCCCCCTGAAGGCATTAAAAGAATTCATTAAATTGCAAGGGCATATCTGATTCAATTTTAAGCACTCCTTAGGTAGTGATACTTAAAGGGCTGCTGCTCCTTTACTGTCACGAGGTAATCATAGGATTGTCACTCATGTATTTTGGATTTAATAAGAAAACCATTTAATTTTAAGAATTAAAATGACCTAGATTGCCAATATTCTTAAGTTCTCAAGAACTATATTAAATAGCTTTAAATCAGGGAGGACTAACACAATAATTCAACTTATTCGGGCTCGCCATACACAAGAGGAATGGAATTAAGCAGTGGGGGATGGTATCCACATTTCTTCCTGGCTAGCTCAGACATTCAAATTCTTACTATATTATCCCACTGAAGATTTGTAGGTCAAGGCAAAGCCACATTTTACCACGATTCAACAGTCCATTCTGCTACTGGGGAACCAATTCCAACTCAGCGTTGTTGTCATGGTTTGGCTCTGGTCCTTTTCCTTTGCTTTTTAAAATCTCCTTCCTCATGACATACAAGTCAGTCTTTGCTAAGAGGCAGGAGTGCAAACTCAAACTTCCTCCACTGGGACATTTGGTAAAACAGCATTCTAAGTAGGAGAGTTAGGATAGGATGCAGGGACTCAGGACTGCAGAAATTTTGAAAGACCATAAGTAAAATTAGGCAAACATCAAGAAGAACAGGAAGTTAGACCAGCTGGCCACATGCAATGCTTTTGGTTAATCCCAAGAATGTCTAGACCAAATTAATTGCCTTTGCTGGTTCCTAGAACCTCAAGGCACCCTTGGGGATGTGAGTCAACATTTTCAGAGCTTCTCTCTGTGGTTCTCTGTAGCACAGGCTTGCGTGCTTGGCAGCCAGCTTTGACCTACTTGCCATTCTACTGGGACTGTTCCCAGGACTTTCTACCTAATTTGTAAGGCCAGATGCAAAATGAAAACGTGGGGCACCCCTTCTTCATAAATTTTTAAGAATTTAAAATGGTGACAGCAGAGCACTAAAGCAAGCATGAAGCCCTCCTAAACGTCAGGCCCTGTGTGAGTGTACAGATCACACATCCATGAAGCCAGGCCCAACTGCTGCAAGCACCCCTCTGAACACCAAGACGGCTAGAAACTCCACGATCACCAACCGGACAGCACCACACTATGTCACAATACACAAAACCAACTTGCATCAATCTTTGGAAAAGGAAGAGAGGGGCAGGGAAAGGGTCTAAAGATGCTGAAATGCTCGGCACCATATCAACAAAGTGAGCCCATCTGATAAACCAAAAACACAGGAAACAAAAGTTCTGCAGTATATATTAACTAAGTTTTGCTATGATGACATCTGCATTCAGAATGAAGGCTCTCACTTGATGAGTGATTCATAAGAAACCCTGTCATGGCCAGACTGAGTCCCGAGGACACAAATGGTCCACTGCTAAGTCCCAGCACTGGCCACTGCACCAGGCACGTAGTAGCTGCTAAGTAAATGTGTGTTGAGTGTGTGAATGCACTGAATGAGAATAGCATTGGACCAACACAAGGACCTAAGAAAAGGGACAAGGTAGTTTTGACAATACAAAGTCATTTTCTACATGCATTATACTTTACAAAAAAGTAAAGATGACAGAAGAGTGATAGCAAAGAAGCCTCACCACTCCCCTCACCCCACCCACCTGCTCAAATATATAGGTATTGTCCTTACCTATTCAACCGTTCTGTTTCCACCTCAAACTCTCTAATTTTGCTTTCAGAGATGGCAGATCCGTGTGAGTATAGTGTCTGGAAGATCTCTTGGATGTTGGAGCAGTCCTGAAGAGAATGGGCCAAGTGTTCTGCCACGCTGCTGGATACCTGTACGAGGGAGCAATAGTTCCTCAGTGTGTGACAGCACAAAGCAACTTATAGCTGATGTTCCTCACGCATCAGGTACAAGGAGATGGCTAGCCCTCTCTTCTCTCTCAATCTGTATAATCTGATTCTAGTATACAAAGCTAACTGTTGTGAAAGCAGTACATAAAGCAGAATCAAAATACAGCTGCATCCCCTAAGTATGTGCTATTGGACAGCAAGGACAGGGGGGCCCTGTTTCCAAAAGTCTGGACGGTGAACAGTCTGGATTTTACTCTCTTATTTTTCTGTTATATGCCATTCCAGGCCATTGTCTCTGGTTACTGAAGCCAAGGAGAGCAGCCGACTGCTTTATTTTCACAATTTGGCTCTTGCATAAAATGTGAATGTATGCAATATTTACTCAGGTCAACATTCTAAATTAGGGCCTTAAAAGGGCTCTTTAGGATCTCTCTATACCTGAGGATCAAATGGCTGGGTCTCTCAATCCTAAAAAATATCCCCTAGGGAACTGAAACCACTCTCTTTCACCATCCATCAGCTCTTACAGCCACAAAGGGCTCACAGGCTCTATGAATGAAAATTCTGATACTAAGCTGGAAGGTTCGAGTCTTTCATAATATTGGGCTACACTTTAAAGGCAGCATTCATCCTCACCGGAGAGCACATTCCTTTTCAAGATGGATGTGCAAAAGGTAAACTCTTTTCAAGCTTCATGACTCACTTGGTCTCTGGGGTAGCAGGGTGATATAAAACAGATATTCCAAGGCTTTCATCCACATTATCACTAACTAGACTTAAATCATTTCTTTCTGAACAGTTTCAAGAAGAGAAAAAAAGCCTCCCTTAAAGCTGAAGAGGTAATTCACCTTGTGGAAACCACTACACATTTTAAACTGATCCTTTGGGAAGGAAATTGGATATGATGTTTCATATCCAATGATGTTTCATATTGGAGGTGAACTTTGGAACTTCTATCATCCATATGCGATAGTCTGTGTAGCTCTTTTGGGACCTTTCTTGTCTTGCCTCTCAAGAATACTCACCCCTATGCTACTGATTTCTGAGCCCAGGACTGGCCGATCAGACGATGAGGATTCGGACCTTGTCTTTGAGAGCTTCACCCTCTCCGCAATCTTAAAAAACAACAAAAAATTATCAAAAGAAGATATGTCACTCTTCAGATAAACTGTTGAGGCTATGTTGATATTGGCTTACTGTTTAACCACGGCAACTAAACCAATTGATCAGTGTCTCAGGAATGACTCACATATCCAATTTCTGTACCATCGGTTTAACTCTGGGTTTTGCAACCTCAGCACTCTTGATATCTTGGACCAGATAATTCTTTCTTATGAGGGGCTCTCCTGTGCATTGTAGGATGTTTAGCAGCATCCCCAGAATCTACCCACAAGGTGCTGGCAGCACTGCCGCCCCAGCTGTGATATGTGAAAACGTCTCCAGACATTGCCCACAGTCCCCTGAGGGACAAAACTGCCCCTGGCTGAGAGCCACTAGTTTAAGTTAACTTACAGAACTTGGTATTAAGAACCAACATTATCGTGGAGACTCATAGAGCTCCCAGGCAAGGTGACACGCATAATTTTAACTGTTTTTTTTTTCCATGGTAAGCTCCACATACGAGCTTAGGGGCTGTGCCAGAGCTGTGAGCTATTTCTCACAGCTGCCACAGCCTGCCCATCACAATCTATTTCTCTGCTGCCAGGGATGACCATCTCCAGACTGGGGAGATCATTGGTTCACAACTCAGGGTCTCCTGCTGGGCTGAACCTCAGTCCTTGAGAGAGACGCTCCAACCACTCTGAAGTACTGAAGAGCTTGACAAAACATCTCACGCTCCATAATGACTTGTCAGCTGTGACATTTTCCAGCAGCGTGATTAATGAGAGCTGGCGTCAAGGATGCAGCCAAGAGAGACTCAACACTATTAGTGGGTTATCTCTCCCTGCAGCTCCGGTGTTGGAGCCATGTGCAAGACTCTGGGGAAGCTCCATGGGGCCATCTAAACTAATCACAGGCCAGCACAGCAACCGTGCTTGGCGGAGGCTGGTGCGTCCAGATAACAGGAGGTGTTCCCACCCACCCGCCTGCACAGAGGGCTCACCTTGGCTATGGGAATGTCATTGCTGCTACTGCTTGTGCTCAGCTCCCCAGTGCTGGGGTTAACTGGGCGGTTGGCGGAAGTGAGGCGGCCGGGACTAGAGGGCCCTGTGGCCTGCACGCTCTGCAGTCGAGTTTGAAGCTCTCGAACCTGAAACAATAATGACTTTAGACATAGTCGGTGGTTTCCCTGGCAAAGCGCAGAAGAGCCAGATGGGTGGGCAGTGGGGCTTTCACCTACGAGAAGCAACAACTTCACTGAAAAGCTAAATTGGGTGAGTCCACAGAAAAATGGACTAGACAGACATCATTCTTCGCAAGTTCAAGGTGAACATGCTATTTCAATCTGGGCGCTGCTAGTAGAGGTAGGATGACCATCTTTGAGGAATGTTTATTCATTCTGCCCTGTGTGCCTGCCACTGTGCTAACCACTGCAAATAGAGGATCCAAGGTTAAATGTCCATGCTGATGGAACCAGGAGGAGACAATTTCAACACCAGTGTACACGAGTGCTATAAATATCTAGAGGGCTATAGGAAGCAGAAAAGGAGAAAAATGCATCTCTATCTGAAGTCATATAAAGAAAGCTTAGCAAGAACAGCTGTACCAGAGTAGAGCCTCAAAGGTGAGTAGGGTTATAGCAGATGGATAGGGCACTGGCTTTGGTGATGTATGAATGAACAAGTTAAAAAAATAGCTTATACAATGGCACAGGCATCACAACGCCATGCTGTATTTGAAGAACTGCAAGTTACTCAACATGCACAGTTTAAAAGAGTATCTACATTGGAAGGGAAGGCAGACTGTCTCCCAAGTGGCTTCAAGATGGGATGGTCCTTGGAAGAGTGGGAAGGAATGTCTCAACAGCCTTTCTTTATAGAAAAAGAAACACCAAGTCCTTTGGATGACTTTCAAAACATACCTCTACCCGCAAGAGAATTTAATGCCTAAGTCCTGCTTCTCTCTGGTTATGGCTTGGTGACTTCCAAAGGGTGCAGTCTTCAAAATAAGAGAAGGGAGAGTGTAGAAATTGGTTTCTCTGGCTACCCTGATCACAGTTTTATGATCATGACACAATTTCTACCTTAAAAGGGCTAATGACCCAAGGGTCACTGCAAAGGGGTCTCAGACCCTGTGGGAAGAACTGGCCCCAGGACATCTAAGGCAGGGCTTTCCAAAACTTCAAGACCAGAGTCCTCTGGTGGGCCTGTGAAAAAACACAGGGTCCAAGGCCCCACCCTGAGATTCTGTCTCAGTATGTCTGGGGTGAGGCCTGAGAATACGCATATCTAATAAGCCCCCAGGAAGTGCTGATGCTGCCAGGCAGGGGTCCCCACCTTCAGCCGTGTTGATCTAAGGGAGTCCGAAGGCCACCTAGCACTTCAGTCCCAGAGACAACGCCGGCGCCAAAGACTTTTCAAGCAGGGCCAGAGGACAGGCACATGGCCCCATTTCTCTAAAAGCTACTAGAAAGCTTTCTATGTTAAATATCTTGGATGTCTCCAGCCTGCTAAACTGGGAACCAAAAGTAATTGAGATTTCAATAATTCACCAACATATTAGAAGCTGTGCTGGTTTGAAAGAATGTATGTCCCCTAGGAAAGCCATGTTTTAATCTAAATCCCATTTCATAAAGGCAGAATAATCCCTATTCAATACTGTATGTATGAAACTGTAATCAGAGCATCTCCCTGGAGATGTGATTTAATCAAGAGTGGTTGTTAAACTGGATTAGGTGATGATATGTCTCCACCCATGTGGGTGGGTCTTGAGAAGTTTCTGGAGTCCTACAAAAGAAGAAACATTTTGGAGAATGAAGGAAATTCGGAGAGAGCAGAGAATGCTGCAGCACCACAAAGCAGAGATTCCCAGCGACCTTTGGAGATGAAGAAGGAAAACGCCTCCTGGGGAGCTTCATGAAACAGGAAGCCAGAAGAGAAAGCTAGCAGATGACACCGTGCTCACCATATGCCCTTCCAGCTGAGAGAGAAACTGTGACTGTGTTCGCCATGTGCATTCTCACCTGAGAGAGAAACCCTGAATTTCATCGGCCTTCTTGAACCAAGGTATCTTTCTTTGGAAGCCTTTGATTGGACATTTCCATAGACTTGATTTAATTGAGACATTGTCTTGGCCTTAGAACTGTAAACTAGCAACTTATTAAATTCCCCTTTTTAAAAAACATTCCGTTTCTGGTATATTGCATTCTGGCAGCTAGCAAACTAGAACAGAAGCCAAAATAGGAACATTCCCTGTAGATCAAATTGCATTCAATAGTGAAGTGGCTAAAAAGTACCTAATGCTTGGCTGCAATTTCCAGCAACTGAGAGTTGACAGAAATGTGTCATCTCCATAACATGCCAGACACAGGGCTGACCTCAAAATAGTTTAAAGATGAGAAAAGCACGTGCCTGTCAAGGCCAAATAGTACTGCTGGTGAGAGATTACGGGACTCATCTTGGAACAGTCCCCAACAAACCAAGAATGGGGATTCTACTTGGATACCTCATTATGTCACATGGCAAAAGGACAGGGCTCGTTTTCCCTTAGGGCCAGGTCCCTGACACCACGGGAAAGGAACAATCCTAGAGAAAACTACCCTCCTCCCCTCACATAGACATACATTTCAATTTCTTCCACTGTGAAAGTCTATGAGGTCCTAAATAATTTACAAAGTTAATGACATAACTCCAAAACCGAAATAGTGTATAAACTGTACTCAAAGCAGTCAGTGGTCTGTTCTTAGCATTCCAACTAGTCCACGTATCTTTCTTTTTTAAAAAAAATAATAAATCATCCTGGGCAATTTATAAAATCTTCAGAAAAACTACGAATACTTGTAATAAGATACTGGTATTGGTAGTCCAATTTTGTGCATAAAATTAATACTACCGAATTGCATACTCGACAGTTAAAATGGGAAATTGTATGCTGTATATTTGTTACAACAAAATGTTAACAAAAAATAATGCAAAACTACTCATATTTTGAATATGTTTCTTCTTCTACTCACAAAAGTAAAACATGTTGATTATGGAAACTTTGCATGATTCCAAAACTAAAAACAGAAAAAAGTACCTACATTCTTACTATACTAAGACATTTACTTCCAGTCATTTTCTGTGGCGTGTGTGTGTGTGTGCTCATACACAGACACATACATGTATCTCATGCACATACTTAAAATAATTTCTAAACCAAATATCCATTTTCTTTTTAAAATCTTTGAGCCCAGAGAATGTCTTTGAAAACCAAAGGATGCTGAATTTGTTTATTTGGGGCTATGCTTTATTATTTAATGACGATTGTTAGCCAGTGGAAAAAAATCTGTCCATAGGGCTTGTAGTGAGCCCATCATAGAAAGAAAAAGAGATGGCTGGTTGAGTTAAAAAGTCTTCTTCTCTCCTCTCTAGATTTTGGGCATAGGGGTCCTCAATTATTTTAAGTGAATAAATGCAGAGAAATTAGGGCTACAACCTATTTGCTGCTTCAGATTAGGTAAGGCTTAGGAGAGAGTTAGAGACAGTTATCAGAGTCCTCACTCTTATTCTCAACCATCTTTCATCAAAGATATTTATTAAAGGAAATATGCTTCTCTCTACAAAATATGTGTTTGGTGTCAAGGGACAGTCAGGAATCATAGTTAACCTAAGGGAGGGAGTCAAACGTGGGAAAGTTTTTCATTACCCTTCATAGTCTTTCTCCATTAGGGTTCCTCATTGAAACCACAGAACACAGAAACTGATGTGAGTGACCATTTTCTCATTTCTTCTAAAGTTAGCACACAGCCAATACCCATCTGGATACACAGGAGAGAAGTTAAAACTTACATCTATTGAAACCCTGAGAGATTAGGAAGAAGGTAAGATTTTTGTCCTATTTAGGGGCTCACACTAAAGCCGACTGTTACAATGTGAAACATACTCTGAAAAGAGGCATCAACAAGACAGCAGGGAAGTGTAGAAGAAACCTCACTTCTGCTTTTCCCAAGTAGGAACTACTGAAATTCGGTCTTGAAAGGCTGAGTAGTAGTAGTTCAACAAGCAAATAAAGAGGAAAATGAACAGAGAAGCTCAGAAGGGTTTCAAGTAGGGAAATGACATTAAAACATCAGAACTCTCTTTCTAATTACTCCGAAAGGGAGTGAAGGGTTTTACAGAAATCATTTGATTGGAGAATAGAATGCTCTGGAATGAGGAATAAGAAAGTGAGTCAAGAGCTGTACTGACAGTTCAGGTGAGGAATGATGATGGTCCAAACACATTCGAAGTGGGAGAATGAGAAACAGACGTGTTTCCATCTGATGGTTTCTCTTTTCTCTAAGAGAAAAGAACTAAGGTCCACTGGTAGAAGTGAGATAGAAAATAGCAGATGTCAATGAAAAAGGAAGCTGACCAGGATTTAAAAAAAGAAAAAAGAAAACACAACCTTACACAGCACTGTGAAGCTTCAAAACCACAAGAAGATGCCTCTCCGAACAGTACCTGACACAAATCCCACCTTCTTCTTGGTGAGGTGACATCCCCAAGCAACATCGTGGCTATCAGTACGGTTCCTGCAGCTGGCTGAGAGCAGAAACCCACAGCGGAAAACATCAAAGGAGGATTGTCCACAGCGGGCACGCCTAAAGGTTCACATATTAAGAACTTTGCTTGATTCTGTTCCTTCCCAATTCCGAAAATAGGAGGAGGGAAGAACGGGGTGGGGGAGTGAGGGTGCAGGGTGGTGTGGCTTTGGAGGGCCTTTAGCAGAGTACGCCTAAGGACTTCCCCACCTTTTAGGGAGTCAGGGCACCAGCCAGTTTTGCCAGTAGCATCTCAATGCTTCCTAAAGAGGCAATTTTGAGTGTTTAGAAGATGAAAAAAAAAAAAAAAACAGTACAATTATGCCAAACAGTATTGAGCAGAATAACTTCTTTCTTTTTTGTTGTTGTTGTGTTTAAACCATTAATCCCCATTTCAGGAGTAGGTTCCAGCATCCAGCCCAGTTCTACTTTTCTGCAACAGTTATTTCAATGAATATTTTTATTTTCTTCCTTTCCTTTCTGAATTAAAAAGTACAACAACAAAACAAAACGAAGACTTAGCTGAGCTTTTTCATTCAAGATGGTAGACTAAATAAATGCATCGTCTTCTTCCACTCTGGAGACCTCATTAAATAATACTGTTAAAATAATAGTAAAGGATAAAAATGGACTAAACCATAACAGTGAAGAGAATGCTCTTGGGGCATTAGCAGAAACAAGATCTGGGCACATTTCTAGAAGGAATGTGTACTGACAAAAGAAACAGAATGGAAAAAGACCAATTATCCAATTATACAATATATACAAGGGTAGGTGGCCAATCCACCTATGAGAAGGATGGCAGGGTTTAGAGTCAGCCTTGGCAGGTACTACAGAGGACATGAATAAGTAGGGCTGAAAACAGGGGGAGTATCTGTCTATATACAGAACAAATGAAAATTTCTAGCATATGTTAGCCTTAGCCAAAGTAAAAAGGCACTCTTCTCATTAAAAATGTATGGAAGGGTGGGCCACAGTGGCACAGCAGGAAGAGTTCTTGCCTGGCAATGAAAGAAATTCATTGCCAAGATTAAAAAAAATAAAGATGGAAAAATCTCTAGGTGCCAGAAATGAGGAGAGAAAGAAAGCTTGAGAGGTACTTGCAGGGAGCCATGGGAATTCAGAGCAGGGTGTGGAATTACGGTGCAGGGAGGGGCAGAGAATGGAGAGTTGGCCTCCTAGTGAGGTCTCCACATATAGGCTGTTCTATTCATCTGTGAAAAGTTGACTGAAAGTGCTGCCAACAGGCTGAGGGAAACCAGAAGGAAGTTCTGAGGCTATGTAAGGGGTTCAACTTTGAGAAATCAAAGCTTGAGAACTGTGATGCATTTGTATGGAGTCCAAAAAAATTATCTGCCTTTATGGGTCCCCTAAACTCATAAATTAACATTGAAAACTGGTCTGGATTTGCCAGACCACCAAATGCTTCAGAGATCTAATTTGTAAATCACCCAACATCATTAGGGATAGGAGATTTAAGTCTCCAATGACTGGGAGTTCAGGAGACCCAGTAAATACAACCACAAAGCTGCCAGATATGGAGGGATGATTGCAGAGAGAGGAAGATAATACAAAAGAGAGGCAGTAATCTAAACCAGGAGATGAATTCACCCTAGAGGAAATGAAAACAAAACAATCAGTAAACCACCTCAAACTAAATATAGTTAGGGTCCTTTAAGAGTTAAAAGGAATAGGACCTGCAAAAAATAAGAAATCATGAAACAAAAAAGGGAGATATCAAACAAGAACAGGTGGATGGGAAACAGATACAGTGGAAAACGTAGTCAATGATGCAAAATTAATGTACACATTAAACTCTACAGTGGATAAAGTTAAAAAGCAAATTAGTGAAACAGAGCATAGTACAGAGAAATTAACTTAAAACACAGTATGGGAAGCTAAAAAGATACAAAATATGCAAAGACAGTTATGAGACTTGAGCAGTTTCAGAGAAAGAGAACACAGAGAATAACAAAGAAAAGAATATTTGAAAAAAAAAAATAGATGAATTTTCCAGGTGGGAAGACAGATGCTAAGGCGGCATAGCAGCTTTAAAATATATCCACAAATTTTTTAATCCTCCCTTCATCAAGAGGTGGAACCTGATTCCCCTCCACTTGAATGTGTCTGGCCTGAGAGATATGCTTCTCATAATGGACTGCACTGGAAGAGATGCCATGAGACCTCTGAGGCTAGGTTAGAAAAGGTGGTACTACTTTGTCCGGTTCTCTCTTGGGACACTCACCCTTAGTACTCAGTTACTACATTGTGTGAAAGCATGGAGAGGATGCTTGTGGGGGGTTTTGGCCACAGTCCCTGCTAAGGTCCTAGAGATCAGCCACCCTTGACCACCAGATACAGGAATAAGAAAGTCTTCAAGATGATTCTAGCCCGAGTCACCACCTGACTGCAACACATCTGACCTAAGTGACAGCTGCTGAAACAAGCCAAGTCAACCCCAGAACCATGTGGTTTAATAGTAAATGACTATTGTTTTATGAGTTTAAGTTTGGTATGGTTTGTTATGTAGCTATAAAAAATTACAAATTTAGACACACTGTAGTATAAACAAAGGATAAAAAGAAGAAAGAGATTCCCGTTAAAAGCGATCGAGTAGGAATGAATGACTATTAAGCTCTGAGGGCAGGAGCGCTGGTCTGTTTCACTCACTACTGTATCACCAACACATTGAACACTGTCTGATACACTCAGTTTCCATAAAATCTATTGAATATAGTTAAAAAAAAAAAAAGAGAAACCTATCAGCCAGAAATCCTGGCAAGACTATCATTGAAATTGGGGATAAAAATAAAGACAATCTCAGACCAAGATTAAGAATTTGACACCCAAAAATCTTTGAGGAAGGAACTTCCTAAGGATATATGCATTCTAGCCAAAAGAAAATTAAGCTTTGAAAAAGAATTTGATGAAAGAAACACTCGTAAGTGCAAAAACTGGCAGGAGGGAGGAACAGAAGGAACCCTCCTGTACTGCTGTTCAGTGGCATCATTCTGGAGAGCTGCCTTGTAGTACTTGGTCAATGCAAAAGTATACACACCCCAAGACTCAGCACTCTCACTGCTAGACACGTACTCCAGAGAAATTCTATGGACTGAAGTTGGACATGAGCAAGAGTATACGCGGTAGAACGCTGCTTGTGGGAGTGGGGAGCAGAAGGCAATGTGGTTGTCAGACTCTTGGGCAGGTGGCCAAGTAAAATGTGATGGGTGGCCACAAGAAGGGAAGATGAAGAAGCTGTGAGACACATCAGATTAGATGTATTCACAGCAATACAGTATGGACAGGACTTAAAATTAGTGTTAATGGGGAAAAAGTAAGAGAGGTCTAAAACACTGTAACACTTATTCCATGTTAAAATTAAAATTAAAATAAAATGAAATCTCACGGGACTAGCATATCTTCAAAGGACACATGGAAAATGGGAGAAAGGGAATGGGATAGGTGAGGAATAAATATATTAAAAGAGGGAGTTTGCACAGAGCAGTGATGAGTGTGCCATTTACTGAGGTATATAATCAGCTTATCCTTCTGTCCCTGAGGGTTGAATTAAAATATAAATAAAAGAAAGTCAACAAAGGCATGAAAGAATAGGAACATAAGTGATTATGTGTACCCAGGGAGTGAGATGCTGGCAATGAAGAATCTGGTGTTAGATCTGCCAACACAAACATCCTTTCGGGTGGGCCATGAAAGTAGGTTTCTGAAATGGGGGGTGGGGGGGAATTCACTGAACATGTGAGGCTAGGGATAAGGCAAATCAGCCATGGGGACGAGTCCATCAATCAAGACAACTGTAGGAACACAGCAAAGCAACTGAGTGAGGGCTGGCTAGTGAAGTCATCTGTGAATGCGGCTCAGAGGTGAGTGGCGGGCAGGAATGAAAGGTGGCAGTGGAGTCCTGAAAAGGATTAGCAACATGATGATTAGCCCTAAAAGAATGAGTCTGTTCTGCTCATAATATGCAGCAGTGCTCACTGGGTAGTTGTAATTTCAGGCAATTAGGTTGTAATTCATAATTTCACTGTGTAATGGAGCTGGCTGAGATGATTTCTATACCGTAGAAGGGTGAGAGGCACTAGGCTGGAAAAGCTCTACTTAATGAGCTTTAGGCTGTTAGTCCCTACACAGTGCTGGGAAAGTTGCCTCCTCCAGGTCCAGGCTTTGCGTTCATTTTGCAGAGACCCACTCTACTCCTGGGGCTTTCATAAGACTGTTTTTGGAGCCTTTAGATAAATGAGAAATCAGAATTTATTTATAGAAGAAGTCTATTTATTCCTATACGTCTCATTTACAAAGGTATTTCAGGAAAGTGGTATTTTATTGTTAATGGCGATCTTAAATAGGCTGATCTAGAACAGAGACAGACCACAAAATAGAATAAGGAAAATAAATCCAACAGCATTCTCATCTCTCTGTAGATCTGATAGGTGTATTATTTTCTCTTTTGTTCTACAGCCCACGAAAGAATCTGGATCTGATTATGAAAATGGCTGCATCAGGGAAAAGGGCAGCGCTTTGGCTGTCTTCCTAATTTCTTAACAGCTTTCCAACAAACAGAGTCAGCTACTTTCTTTATATCCAAGAGCTCACCTTTTGGATGACCTCCTCATATGAGCAGGGACTGGAGCAGGGAGGCCAGGCAGGGTAAGCAAACACTGGTGTCAACAACTAATATCGTTTCCTCACAATTTCTATGGAGCAAATGCACACAAAGCCCTTTTAGAGTAACTGGAAATTGTTTCCCAAGTAGAAGGAAAGAATCATACTTCTGAGAACTCCCTGCCTTGGATCACAGTAACTTGCTCACACTGCAGAGAGCAGAGTTGACATACTCAGTGGTGCTCTGTGGGCCTAAACCAAGATGAACGTGGAAGACAGCCTCTCCTCTCTGAAACAAGTTTATCTGGCTTTCACTTCAAAGGCCAGAAAATTTCATCTGTAGACCCAGAAGGAATTTGCCACAATGTTACTGTAAGAGAGGATATTTCACAAACTTCCGGTCTGTGTAGAAACAGATAATAAAATAGGGGAAATGGGTGAGTGTGGAACCAAACAGGGTAAGTACACCAAGCAAGAGAAAAATGAAGACTGCGTATTACAAGGCAGCTACCAAGTTCCAAATTTTGATGCTAATAGTTAAAATTAATGACGTGGGCAAGATAATTAAACATTTGTGGGTCTCAGTTTTCTCATCTACAAAAAGCGTATAATGATAGCACCTACCTTGTAGGATTCTAATGTAGGTTAAATGAGATACATATAAAGCATTGCCTATTATAAGTAAATGCTCAAAATATGTTCAATATTATACTTTAGGCTTTGAGTAAGTCCTGCTTTACGTTCAGAGGTGTCTGTTTTTAGTCTGACAGGGTGTGTTTAACCTAACAATGTTCATACTACAAGTATTATTAACAGACCCTTAAAAAAGAAAACTATGTTAAATATCAAGCCTTCACTAAGCTTATGAAGGAAAGTGAGTAAAAGTGGTACCCTGGAAAAGTATCTGTTTTCTTTCACTGGACAAGCATGGTGAATACAGGGAACAAAGGTATTTTAGTTATGGGATAATAGGTTTAAGAGTGAATGTTATGGGTGGGTCACAGTGGCTCAGCAGGCAGAGTTCTTGCCTGCCATGCCGGAGATCTGGGTTCGTTTCCCGGTGCCTGCCCATGCCAAAAAAAGAGTGAATGTTACCTAAGGACTTGCCCCCTATTCTGAAGAGATTTAGTGTGTTTCTGGCGGTACACAGGACAGTTGAGTATTGTGGGCGAAACATGTCTGTTATTGTGTTCTATTTAGAGATTAAGCATGATTTAAGATGATGTGTACAGCTCCGAAGGTGACAAGGGGTGGAGTGTGATGGTTAGGCTCTGGTGTCAGCTTGGCCAGGTGACAACCGATCTAACCATCACTGGAAGGCTATCTCGTGGCTGGCTGATACACCAGAAGGCTGATTTATTAAATCATCAGCCAGTCAATTGCATCTGTGACTGAGTACAATTATGACTAACTAAGGGTGCGTCTTCCACAAATGAGAGAATCCAATTAGTGGGATTTGATCCAATCCATTGAAGACTCTTCTGGGAGAAGCGAGAATTTTCACGACTTCTTCAGTCAGCCAGCCTTTCCTGCAGAGTTTGTAGAGGAACTTCATCAGAGCTGCTGGCCTCATGGCCTGTCCTTTGGATTTTCATTTATTTTTTATCTTTTGTCCTATGGATTTTGGAATCTCACATCTTCACAGTTGTGTGAGACACTTTTATAAATCTCACATTTACAGATCTGTCCTGCGGGTTCTCTTTTTCCAGAGAACCCTGACTAATACAGACATGCAGTACAAACAAGAAAGAAGCTATTTTGGTGTGCCATGCCACTGAGATATTGGGGGTTATATAATGCAGTATAACCTCGATCCTTACCCTGACTAATCTACCAGCCATACACAAGAAGATCCACTTGCAGAGCTCTAAACTGAGGTGGGAGCACTGGGTCCCCTGGAGCTGAAGCCCATTCCTCCTCTCAGCTCCTTCTCATGTGGCTGATCAGGGGTGGGAGAACTAGGATTGAGAGAGGATTCGTTTTTGCTTGTTTGTAGGAATTGAACTTGTGTCTCCCGTATGGCAGGTGAGAATTCTACCACTGAACTGTGCTTGCACCCTCTTTAAGTCTTTTTTTTTTCAATCACATAGTTGTGTATTCATCACCACGATAATTTTTTAGAACATTTGCATCACTCCAGAGAAAGAAATAAAAAGAAAAAACTCATATATCCCATACCCCTTACCCCTCCCTCTCATTGGTCACTAGTGTTTCCATCTACCCAATTTATTTCACCCTTTGTATCCCGTCATTATTTATTTACTTATATCTATATATTTTTACTCGTCCGTCCATACCCTGGATAAAAGAAGCATCAGACACAAGGTTCTCACAATCAAACAATTACATTGTAAAAGTTATCTCTTTAGACAACTGTCTTCAAGAATCAAGGCTACTGGAGCACAACTCAACCGTTTCAGGTACTTCCTTCCAGCCTCTCCACCTCACCATAAGCTAAAAAGGGATGAGACAGGATTTGTCTTTACAAACCTTTTATGAATCTGAACTTAGCTAATAGCAGCATCTTCTTCCTTACCATATAAAGAAACTCCTAAGAAAAAATGGAACATAGTTCCTTAAAGGACAAATGAGAAGACTGCTTGTGTGTAAATACCAAACCCTTAAAAGTTGGGAGATACAGATCACACTCCTAATCCATACTTAATTTCTTGGGTAATTTGAAAAAAGAAGATTACAAAGAAAGCAAAAGAGCAATTACCTACACTTTCACTGCCTGTATTTAGCTTCTCTTAATATATTGGCATATTAGCTTCTACTCTATTTCCGTGTATACTCCTGGATGCTAAAGATTAAATAATTATATAAAAACATTAATTTAAAAAATAAATTAGAACACTCCAGAAAAGTTCAAGTACCATCTGACATAACATTATACTTCTGGGTAGATGCCCCCACCTCAACATAACCATTATTATGAGATTGGTTTATGTTGTTCTGATGTATTTTAAATGTTTTTACATATATACATATGTGTGTGTATGTATGAATACATATACGTAAAATCCATAATAAATAAGAGCACTGTTCTGCAGTCCCTGCATTTTTCATATGCACACACTGTGGTTAAGTAAAGCGTCACGGAGGGGAGGGCAGAATGCGGACCAGCTCTACACTGGACCTACCGCCAAACAGGGCTAAAATAGATCACCTGAAGGCAAACCAGAGATGAATCTTTATTTAACCGACATAAGGACACAAAAGTTTCACTTCCAGAAATATCTCCACTGTTACTGGGTTTTAGTTAAAAATATCAGCGAGGTACTGACTTAGCCTACAACAGGAAACAATTCAGACAAAGTGAACGGCTTCCTCAGAGACAGTCCAGACACAGTCTGCTGTGGACTGGACAAATCAGTGTGACGCTGTACATCATATTTCCCAGCTGGGGTGGGGGCAGCCTAGTAGTAAATATATACATTATAAATAAATTAATTTGCAGAAAGAAGTAAATAATAAAATCCAGGGTCAACATTTAAGGTAATTACTCTAAGCAGACCTTTTGTACTTCAATTGGTTTGATTTCAATTCCCCTTTTCCAAGTCCTTTAAGCATGACCACTAATCAACAAATACCCTTGGAGGTAATGTGGGTAAGTACCAAAAGTGCATTACATTCAGTGTTTAGAAGTGGTTAAGAGTTTAGAATTGGAACCAATGAATTCAGAACTACCAGCTCCAGGGGTGATCTTTGGGTCAGATAATAGAATCTTCTGTAAATAGCCAGTTGGTAAGTTTATGGGACAAGTGCCTGACCTGTGTGTTTCCTTGCACGCTTGAGTGAGCACAATAGTGCTGGACACCCCACCCCTACCCCGGGACCGCCACTCTGTGAGAATGATGGCGGGCAGACATGCTGCAGCTCTATCACATCTGTCATCATCACAAACTCAAAAGTAGCTCAAAGGAGTATGCCGCTGGCAGAGCAGATTGGTCCTTGGAGGGCGATAATGTGGGAAGGAAATTCTGTCTTTTTTCCACCTCTATCCTCCGCTTCATGTTTCCCCTCCCAGCTTCACACCACCCTCCTATTCCTCCCCCACCCCCTGAAAAGGGCTACCATAACAGGAATTTGGTGTTACTTTCTATCAGGGAAGACAGGTGAGAAGGAAGGAAAAGGGCATTGAAACATTTTGCGAGTGTACCTGTCCTCTTCCCGGGCTGTGGAGTCAAACGGCAGCTATTCAAAAATCCAGAGCTTAGACCTAATTTATACATTAAAAGACGTTAGCAGAACTGGGTGATGTGATTTTTTATTACATGTGTCCTATGAACACAGAAAATAGAGCCCCTTCATAAATGTAGTTTTGCATTTAGGTGTCAAGAGTAAATGTTCTGTAAAAGATAACATGCATCTTACAGCTGGTGGAAATGCCACCCTCCTTGCTCCCAATAGAAATCCTCAGAGAACCAGGTTAACGTAACCAATACAAAGGTTTTAAAAGAGATATTGAGGGGGAATGGGGAAAGTAGAGAGGGTAAATATTCAGGTTAGGGCAATTTTTATTTAGTTCAAAACAATGCATCTTCTAGTTAGTTGAATTTATATCGTGATGACCAGTCAAAGCAGAAGCCAGACCTCAAGGACGAAAGAAACGGAGGAGAGGTAAATGGAATCCATTCTCAGGAATGCTGAAAACACTGAGATAGGGTGTGAGGTTCGAGGAAGGAACTCTGTTACCACCACCTTATGCCATGAACTTGCAAAATCTTCTGAAGAGTTTGCACAAAATCTCAGGAAGGAACTGATGTGACTAAGTCTTATGATTCAATGGGACACAGATTCACGTATCTGCAGCCACATCAAGATTACCTGTCAAAAAACTGGGAGGAAACGGTCATTATTTTTGCTACATGATAGATGACATAAGCCATCCAGGTAAACAATGCAAACGGCGTGGAGGAGCTGTGTCCTACCATCGCATGTCCTGCCTGTGAACTTTTGGATACCTCTGTGTCCACCTCTCCCTAGCACTTGACCCCACCACTGTAAGACCAGTTTATTTGCCTGTCTCCCCAACATCCTTGAAGACAGGGTCTGTCCTGTTCACCACTGTAAGCCCTCTGCTTGGCAGAGGGGATGTCCAATTATGTTTATGAAATGAAAAAATGAATGTATATAAAGCAAAGTGCCTCCTTTCCAGAGAAATTAATTCCACCTTGCCTAAATTAAGCCTACTTCTTTCGGTGTGAGGAAATAAGTGGTATTATATATATTATAGTACAAGGGGAAATACATGAATATTGCATTTAATAATGAACTCAGACCAATAATAAACATGGTCTGCCTGTTGCTCTTTAGATATTGCTCTGCAAAGTAGCCCAATCTGCTAACCGAATGCATTAAAGATTTAATTTAATTAAATCTTGAACAAGCAAACCTACCGAGAGCATTTGGTTTAATTACAGGCATGGAGGCAAGTACCAGTTCTATTGATTTGGTCAGTTCAAATTCTACACAATGGACGTGGGCAAAGAAAAAACAAAGTGGCCCCAGTTGCTGTTCAGGCAACTGTGATGAACTGTGGATTCAGAGCTGCTATAAAACCAGCAACGGCAAACTTGCCATGTATCATGCGGCATTCACAGGATGAAAAGGAAACCGTACCACAGATGCTCTGCAGAGCTGCACACCACGAAGAACAGGAGACAATGCCAACCACAAAAGACAAATTTCCCTTGGGGAAATGAAATATATGGTGGGTGAATGGGGTGGGGAGGGAAGTCAATCAGCATTCAAAGTCTAGTAAACTGGCATTCCAAGTCATCCAGTAAATTCTACGATATCCATAACTGTCTTGAAATAAAAAGAAATAAATTCATTTCCTAGGTGTTCATACCAATTCCTGAGGACATTTCCAGTTGAGAAAGAAATACAAGTTCCTTAACATTTTATTATTTGGACGAAATTTAAATATAAATTATGTAGATTTATGTCAACTGGACAAATTTAATTGTATATATAGTATGTTGTGTGTGTATATATAGTTATTCTCTATATATACATACTATAAGGGTGTGTATATACATATATATATATACATATGTTTATATATGTGTGTGTATTTATATACATAGAGAGAGAGAGCGAGTTATTCAATATCTATCTTACAGTTCTTCAAACAGCTAAGGATTCTAAGGTAAAAATGATGATCTGGTGCTAAACTTTCTAGACCATTTAACAGATAACTCTGGATTTGGCCCCAAATAAATGCTAATTTTTTTTAGCATAAACTATGTGCCAGGCATTAAGTGCTTTATAAGGATTAAACAATTTTCAAACAATCCTGCCTTGGGTGTCTCTATTATGCCCACTGCATGGCAGAGAATAACCTAAGGTACAGAGAGGTTGGACAAGCTGCCTACAATGTACGGTGACATGGCAGGGCAGGCTGTGGCCCCAAGGAGTCTGGCTCCAGAGCCCCTGGACAGTGTAGAACTACCACATTAAAGCTACCCCTCCAGAGGTGGAGAAAACACTGGGAGAGGTGGGAGTTGGCTTTTTATTTTTTTTTGCTAGTCATAATCAAGGGCGGTCAGGTGCTTTAGTAATTCCCTTGAGAGGAGGAAATTTATTCTATACCACAATATGTAATTACACCTAAGACCAACATTGTCTTCACAAAACATGCACCACCAGAATGCATATGCTAAGAGCAAGCACACCTAATTAGGGCATTAGTCATAGCAATCAGGGAGTGAAATGCAGGAAATTATGGGTGGTGTGGGCCTTAGCACTAAGTAAATTTCATTAGGTTGCCCAGATAAAGCCTTGGCTGACTGGGATGATTTACACCTGCTGATGTAAGTATGGAAAAGTACATCTAACATAAATGGGTCCTGAAAATATGCTATGGACAAGAGTTCAGACAAAAAGATGTTCAGATATGAGAGACAGGAGTGCTGGCCCTTCAATTATGACATGACCCCAAAATGAGGAAGAGAGTTGGTAACATTCAAAAATAGTAATTTCTTCCATATTCGCATATAATGGCAACTTAAGAAAATTTGCATGGGGATTAAAAACAGGATGATGTGTCTGCTATGTGCCTTTCCACTTGAGAGAGAAACCCTGAGCGTCATCGGCCTTCCTGAATCAAGGTATCTTTCCCTGGATGTCTTAGGTCAGACATTTCTATAGATTCGCTTTAATTGTGACATTTCCACAGCCTAAAAACAGTTAACTTGCAACTTATTAAATTCCCCTTTTTTTAAAAAAAGCAAAAAACCAGGATGATGTACACATGCTAACTTCACTGAAGAATGACTTATTTCGAAGGTATTCTTTCAAGGCAAGGATTAAGGGAGAAAGAGCATTGGTGAAAGATGATGAGACTTATTTGATTTATTTTTTTTCTAATTCAACTTCACAGGGGTACAAAATTACCAGACAGGCAGCAACTAGAGAGCAAGTTTCTGAGATTGCCAAGGTCAAGAAAGAGAGCAAAGTAGGTCTGGTAATTCTAAGCGAAGTTCAGAGAGAACTGTCACTGATGGAAGAATTCATTGCTTCACACCTGATCTGGACACAGGTCAAATTCGCAGAATGACAAAGAAGTACTAATGGGTTCCTGGAGAAAAAAACTCCATCTTTGGAAAACAGACTACTTTAATATTTCTGCCAAACATTTTTATCCTGAAACATCAGCTCCTTTATTAATGAATGTATTTCTTTAAAAAAGTGGTTCTCAAACTAATTCAGGTGGTTAAGCCCCTGGTACACTGGGCACAATACCAAAATTACCCACACAAATATACACACACTCATATACACAAACACATATGCATATATCTATACATATACATACATATGTATATACCTACTTATTCATGATTATTTTCACATTAATAAGTTCACACCAGAAGAGATGGCATTTCACAGTAGATTCAGTATAAGCTTAAACAAGTACTATAAAGTTAAAGAAAACGATATAGGAAAAAACATAAAAGGGAAAATTCCACATGTCTCTTCCAAACTGTAAAAATATTATTAGCCCATTTTAAGAGAAAGCTTTAAT